>JALLBH010000610.1:0-15708 GCA_036940005.1 Skeletonema menzelii
CTGTATTACACGGTTGCAAATATTGTTGCACGTACTGCGCATACGGTGACGATACGATGTTGTTGAGGTGGTGTTGTCGGATTAGTGATAAGCTAAACTTCAAATGAGAATAAAAGCACCAATCATATCTACGATCGATTCTCAACTGAAAAAACGAGCATTACATTGAACGTTTACGTAACCCTAATGGCCGGGTTGAATGTTTGAACTTTTCCATCTACTCCTGCAAGATACACTGGCTTTTTAATCGCATTTCTACCACGATGACTTGCATGAACTTATTTTATAAGTAGTCCTTTAAACGGGTTAGGTGCGATAGAATGAAGTATATGTCATTCACTCATGGCTTCTTGTCATTCCTTCGTAGAGTAGCATGTATGCTTCACAAGTTTGAACGTCTTCCCAGCTCCTTGGTACAACGTTTTCATCAGACACAAGAACCCACGCATTACATTCTGAGCCAACTCGACGATAGGTTTGATAGTGCCCCCCAAACGCAGACCCTCTGTGTTCTACCACACTCATCAATTTATAAGGCAACGTATCTGTTGATTTTGTCGTGCATTCATCCTCAAAGGAATTCTCTGCGTATGCACAATACTTCGAAAGATCCAATATCTCAGGAAAGTGAACTCGCCTCGAAATCTTTACCATACGTTGACTTGCCATGTCAAAATGTCGGCGCTGTACGTGGATACACAACACTTTTGGTGGTCTCATAATAAGAGTTGCTTTATAGGCATCGCCTCGCATAGGAACGATTTTTGGCAATCCGACCAGGCCTGCAATATTAAATGAGATGTCTTCTTGATTGTGATGTTGGATTTCATCATCATTGTCTGCATCCATTCCTTTCAGAATAGCGATATGACGGTTCTTGCTATCAAGTTCACATTCTAACCCAGCTTGGTCTTTCTTTCCTTTGTTACGTCTTCCCATACTATCTATGGCACCCGAGAGGATCATCGCTTCGTCTTCTAGTTCTTCCACTTTTTCCTTTATTGCACATGCTACACATTGAACATCTGACACTCGCTCTGCTGTGGAAAATCCTCCATACTCAGAGGCCAGGAAGTCTTCTAAATATTCTGACCGAATAGTAGCGATTGGAAGAGACAAACATATGAAAGGGCTACTGCGAATTGGACGGATGTGAAGACACTTGGTACACTTGATTGTAGACCCCAGCCATCCATCGAAAGGGTTGTGATATTGCTCGATGGCTGTTGTGTCTCCCCTATTATTTGTTTGTTTTGTCTTTCTCACTTCTTGAGCATGCACATGCTTGTTCTCATCATGTTTCTTTTCCTCTTGGAGTTCATTATACTCATCCTCTGCATCATTATTGTGGTCAGTTGTAGCTTTGCTTTTCATATTGACCAGCTGCTCTGCCTTGTCTCCAGAAGGCTGAGGATGTATTAGACGTAATCCCTCGTGAGATGATTTTGTTTTCGACTTCACCACACTACGCTCTTCTATCGAGAGAACATCCATTAGTGCAGCCAAAAACTCATGCGAGTCCTGTTGTTCCATTGTCCCTGCAATCCCGAGATTGTTCCTGGATCTAAATTGTGAGTAGTGTTGTGCAACCTTATTCATGATTGTTCTTGAATCCCCAGGTGATTTTTTCCCCGATAGAAATGGAATGAAAGAGCTGAAGGCATTATGTGTACGCTCCTTCTCATGTGAAGCGTCATGCCCGTTAATATGTTGTAATGTACAGCGCAACACATTTATAAGATTATTGCTGCCACTGTTTTTCATACTCTCCAAGTGGTAATAGAATGGTTTCAAAGCTGCGAGTGCTTGTAATACTGAATTGCAGTAACATGTTTGTCCGTAATTTTTGAGTCCACGAATTGAGACGATAAATTTATTTGGGGATGTGGCATGCTTTTCGATGGGCTTATTTTTTATCGGGTGTCTTATCGGATCACCACGCCGTAAAATTGTTGCTTCTACTTCACTTTTGGAAGCGTCTATTTTTTGTTGCTCCTGTTGTTGTGTATCGATTTGCCGAGTGTTCTGGACGAACAAACGTATGATTGCATACCTTAGGCCTGCACCCAGAACTAGACCATTTGTGAGTAGTAACAGCACTGATGAAACTTTATAGGCGGTTGTATCCACCGATCTCTGGCATGAAGATACATTCATTGTCAACAGAGATAGAAGGTAGGTTGTGGGTGGCTCAGCAAAAGGGAGGGAGGGAAGAAAAAAAATAATATTGTACCATTTCCTACGTGAAACTTCAATTTTCTACAGAGGGAAAGGGAATTGTTCTTGGAACTATCTCACGACGCCTCTGGCCTCTGCATAATACTTGGACTTAGGCAAGAAGGCGTCGAAGGTCGTGTCTGAGAAACACTGTTTCTTTATCTTACATTTACGTTTTATATGAATCACATCAGCATTGATAATATCTGTACAAAATAACTTGAACAATCGAGGCAAAATTTTTGAACTCTAAACAGCAAAACTTCGTTCAACTCGTGGTTTTCTTAACAAGGAAGAATCCTCTCCAAGGCATGACGAGTAGTGCCAATAGCAGCAGCAGACACAAACGCAACGGCGGCTGCTCTAGCGCTAGCTGGAAGGATGCGTTGATTTCGGGGACTCGCTTCTTCGGTATTCTCGTTGTCTTGATGGCAAATTGTATCAACCAAGTTGGCACTGGGAAGTGCGTGCTGTATCGTATCAACGGTGACAGTAGAAAGTGGCTTCGGTGAGTTCCTCTTGCTGGAATTCTTGCGGACGCCGAACGCCTTCTTGGGTGGAGCATGCCATGCAGGGGAAGTTTCTCCACGGCTGCCGATTGCAGATGCGATGAGTGCAGCGAGGAGGACAAGTTGGAGGATGACTCTGTTAGTGTTCATGGTGCGCTTTTCTTCAGTTTTCTTCGTAGGGAGGAGTGAAGGAGGAGATTGAGGTGAGCGATAATATGGTGCGTTGATGATTATGCTGGCGATGTCGACAAATATGGGCACAGTTGGGTGGCTGATGCATTCCCATCTCCGGCTGACATCACTGAGTTGGAGCTTGGACAGCTTGGAACCCTTTCGCCACCAGAATCTACTGAAGTTGACGCTTTTGGTGAATCTTGCCCATAAATTTTGGCGCGTCGGTATGTTTTCCGATAGATGAAACCGGGGGCGAACCCCCCAACCCAAGCACTGCCCTCGTCTGTTGGACGAGGACTCCCAATAGTGCGGCTGGTATCTTATTTTTTCTCTCAGCTGCTCAGATCTTTTCTTTTCTCGCTTTTTGGGCTTCAGGAAATTGCTTCATACGGAGGGATTTTCCTGTAGTTCAACAAGTAATGAAATACGCCTTGGGTGCGCTTGAAGTCAGTGGCATAGGTGTTGGGGCATGCTTAGTGCTGGTGCGAGTCAAATTAAAAGTTGCTCGTATCCTTTCCCTTTCATTGTTTTGCAGACATTTCTATCATGGTTTTAGAAGTTTACCACATGGCTGAGTTCTTGGAAGCTTGCAGGGAAATAGGAAGGACCATTCTTTTTCTACCCTCAAATTCAAGATCCTCCCCCTCTTGGCAAATTTGCCATCAGCGAAATCGGCCGAGCAGTGACATGGGATGATATTCGTAAGACGTTGAAGTCTGTGGCAAGAAATCGTGAGTTGGGCACTCACTTTTTTATGGTCAAGGGCATATATTTTTCGAGGGATTTCACTTGCGTGACAAAAGTCTTTCCATCTGTTGGAGATCCTTGAGTATATCATCAATCAATGCATCGGCCAGAGGCAGGAGGTATCGTGTATCCGCGGAGGGTGAATTTTATTGGAGTCCCACACCAGCACAAGGATTAATAAATGCATGAATCATGTATATAATACCTAGATGTTTATTAGAAATATGTATAATCTTGTTATTTTATTTCATGTCAAAGCATATAAAAATAATCATTTTCATCGTTTCATCCCAACATATGTATTTCAATGCAGCAGTGTTACTTACACCCCCTTAAAAGGCAAGCTCCACCTACCATCAGTCAATTGTCCCCTAAAATTCGTTCCGTTAGGACCCCCAAAGCATCTCGATAGTCTTGCCGTCCTTGCTCACCCTAAATCCCTCGTGATCATACGTCCTATCGTTGCACTCCTGCACCTGACGAAGAAGCTTGTGGTTCGATACAGCACGGAAGGTAGACAAAATATCATCTAGCTCAATGATCTCTCCCTCTTTGCCAATCTGGAAGGTATCGTTAGTTTCAGTCTCGTGGAGCTTATCGTAGAGTTTTTGGCTGAGGAAGTGATTATGGTGGATGATACCGCAATCGAACCACAGCGGGCCTTGTTTTCCCACGTTTTTCAATGCCCAATCGAGGAGCTGAGCATAGTGTTGAATCTCAAGCGTGCCGCCCATTGTTTATGCAATTACCGGGTTGGGGTATATGATGAATTATGGAGTATTAACACCACCACAAGTACAGGAGGTATCCTCGATGTCTCTCAGGCCAGCATCTATCAGAATGATGACGAAGATAATATTATTTGTTTGAGCCAGGTGTCAAGGACTCCCTTCCTTGATCCCGCGTATCTTTCTTCGTTCACGCTTCACGCACTTTCAAAAAAGCATGTGAGGTGGATGTTGTCAACATGAACATTGACATGAAATTACACCTCATAACATTGACATTGTTTGAGCTATCGGCAATAGTACTACAAACCGCTCAGTCATTCTTACCCCCTACACAGTTGGTAGCACCACATCACCGTCTTCTTCGTCCCACCGCTGAGCACACTCCAATCAACTTAAAAATGGCCACCGGCGTCGAAAGCATCCGAAGCGAACTCCTCGAAATCATCGGCAAAAATCCAGAGGGGCACAAAGATGAAGCAGTCCGATCCGCTTTCGCCACCAAGCTCCAAGAATATTCCAACGCCGAGGGATCCGATCCAAACGATGTCATCTTTGCCATTGGTAAAACTGTCTTTGGAGTAGACTTGCCAGATGCCAAAAAGGCCAAAACAAATGGTGGCAAACCAGCAGCAGCGGAGGAACTCCCAATTGTAGACTTTGATTACATGAAAGATTTCATGAAGGAGGTATTTCTTTCGTATGGAGTGACCCCCGAACGTGCCGAGATTTGCTCCGATGTTCTTATTGAGGCGGACAAGCGTGGAATTGACTCGCATGGTCTTGGCCGTCTAAAGCCCATTTATTGTGATCGTATGGATGATGGTATTTTGTGGCCAGAGAAGCCCATTGATATTATTACCGAGAGTGAGACTACTGCGTTAGTGGATGGAAATTTGGGATTGGGGCTTTATATTGGACCGCATTGCATGCAGATGGCGATTGACAAAGCGAAAAAATTCGGAGTGGGGTTTGTTGCGTGTCGAAACTCTACTCATTATGGTATTGCGGGTTATTATGCTACCATGGCTACTGATCAGGGATGTATTGGTTTCACTGGGACGAATGCTCGTCCTTCTATTGCACCTACATTTGGAGTGGAGCCTATGATGGTAAGTATTTATGTTCCTTTGGTCCAACTTTTCATGTGAAAACACATCCACACATCTCATGTTCATGCCTGTGTCTAAAACAAACAGGGTACGAATCCATTAGTATTTGGTCTGCCATCAACCGATGACTTTCCTTTTGTTATTGATTGCGCTACATCTGTGAATCAGCGTGGTAAGATTGAAAAATATGCAAGAGAAGGTGTTGATACACCAGCCGGTGCCGTTATTGACGATCAGGGAATTGAACGTACAGATACAGAGGGTATCTTGAGGGATATGGTTCTTGGAAAGTGTGCATTGACCCCTGTCGGTGGTGCTGGTGACAAAATGGGCGGATACAAGGGATTCGGATGGGCTGCAACCGTCGAGCTTCTTTGTACAGCTCTCCAATCTGGACCATGGGGTGAAGATATTTGTGGAGTGGACAGGGCAACTGGCAAACCCAAACCTATGCCTCTTGGCCATTTCTTCCTCGCAATTGATATTGAGAAAATTTGTCCTTTGGATACTTTTAAGAAGAATACTGGTGAATTTCTCAAAGCAGTAAGGGAGAGCAAGAAAGCTCCAAATGGACCTGGAAGGATTTGGACTGCCGGAGAACCAGAGAATGATGCGAGACTCGCGAGGACTGCTCAAGGTGGAATGAAGGTGGTTGTTCCTTTGCAAAAGAACATGATTGATTTGCGCAACAACAGGCCTGGATTGAAGGAGAAATACCCAAAGCTTCCATTTGAGTAAATTCTGCTATTTGATGTAGGATGAAAGCACAATTCGAAAGTCGATTTGAATCAGCGGCTTCCTCAAACCACCTTGCGTGTGTTTGGCAATTGAGGGTTTAATTAATTAACGATAAATTCGTGAAAATATGTGATGTTGCTCAGCTCAGACCAACACACATTATCATATGTAGCTCTTATCTTCTTGTGTGTTGCAACAGCAAGTTTTCCAATCATATCATGCTGCAAGATAATATAAATGCTTCAAAAACCTATCTATCATGAGTCATCCGTCATTGATCGTCTCTTCGCATTGCAACTCTTAGAACAACAAGTAACTTCATCCCACGAACGCTCCCATTTCTTTCGCCATGTAAACGGTCGATTGCACACAACACAAATTTTCTCGGGTAAGTTAGATTTGCTTGGTTTCTTCTCTTTCTTGTCGTCCCCTCCTCGTCCTCCTCTCCCAAATAATCGTGTTGTTATTCTATTGGGTGGTGCAATAACAACAGGTGCGGACGGAAGTATAAATGATGAGCAACTCCTGCCGATGAGAGAAGACGAGCTTGCTAAGATCCAAGCTGCTGCTATCAATTGGAGTCTATGATGAACTTGTCGCTTCATACCTTCCAGTCGTAGCTTCTATTATGTAATAAGAATCAGGGTGATTATTTGTACGTACTATGAAGTTGACTGTGAAAGACACAAGACGAATAAGTTTGTGTGAGTGCCTAGCTCTCAAATAGTAGGTATGATAGGCATTCCACGGGAACCCATTGTTTTTGTCTGTGAGTTGGAGGAAAGGAACTGTCCTCCCTTTCCTGTCACTCGGACATCTCCTTTATCGAGAGTCCATAGTATTAGAGACACTTCCGAGTTGGTTCCGCACTTCTCATGTTCTGATTCACCAGATTCACCACATCGTTCCTCATCGTAGTGTGTAGATAACACCCTATGATGTACCCTATGTCACTCTTTTTCCTCACGATGATCACCATCATCTTTGTCTTGATCATCAGCCTTTGCGAGGAGGCCTCCTAAGTGGTGCTCCATGTGACGTTTGATCTCACTGTGTTCACCTCCGGATCTTAAGAACGTTTTCCATCGCTCTACCTACATTGACATTTTTCGGCATCTTTCGCCGACAGCCTCTCTATTCGGCTGGTTCACGCGAGGAGTCCTCCTAAGAGCCATGACTCATTGCATGTTGCATGCTCTTGGCGAACTTGGAACTTGAGACCTGATTGACGGACGCGTGCTTTGCTCTCTAGAGATCCCAGCCCCTATCCGAAATAAGGCGTCTGCGCGCAAAAGGCCTTCAAAATGCCGACATCGACGACGACGTGTTCTCCCGTTCTCCCCAAGAAATGTTCTTTCAAGTCCAAAGTGCCAAAGCAGTATTGTAGGATGTGTAAGTAACCTCATAAAGTTCGTTTCAAAGAAATAGGAGTAATACACCATGGTGCTTATTCCACGCCATCGCGCAAGCAGCGCTAGCCTTTCAATGTCCTCCTCTGGCTCCATTGTGCCCTGCCCAACTTTCCGAAAACCCTTTATTCGGCACAACAACCCCATCACTCCAACAAACAAACTCAAAGGCTTCTTTGCCGGATCGGGAAGTGATTCAATGAGCAATCCCTACATGGCACGTGCGGTCGTCGACTTGGTAGATTGTTCGTCTCCACGGGATGTGTCACTATTGTACATTGGAACAGCTAGTTATGATATACCCAAGTTTCGAAGGAATCAAACCAACGCGTTTATTGATCTAGGTTGTGATGTGACATCACTAGATGTTGCCAATCAGCGTCCTGATCGAGATGAGATGGAGGAGGCAGTGGATAATGCTGATATCATACTAGTGAGTGGAGGAAATACGCTCTACGCCTTGGACCGATGGAGATACTTGGGATTAGATGACCTGTTGCGCACAGCTGCAGAGCGTGGGACAGTCATGGCTGGTGGATCGGCTGGTGCGATATGTTGGTTTGATTCGGGACACTCGGACTCGGCTGATCCTGAAACTTATCGTCTTTGCAAGCTTGACAAATTCAAGGATGGTGAACCTGAAAAGAAAGCAGGCAGCAACAACAATCCATTCGCTTACTACTCTGGAAACGCACAGGAAGGAGATTCCAAAGAAGATTGGTCGTATATAAAAGTGGAAGGATTGGGCATATGGCCAGGGATGGTATGTCCTCACTATGATAGAATACAAAGCAATGGGTCGCCAAGGATGGACGACTTTGATCGAATGCTAGAACAATTTGGTCAGTATGAGCTGGGGCTAGGAATCGATCATAATGCTGCATTGGAAGTAAACGGAGATGAGTTCCGAGTAGTGTCTATTCCTGGAGAGCCTGGTTCTGTTCCTGTATCAAACAATGAAGAGGAAAATGGAACAACGTTTGTTCCAGGTGTATGGCTGAAATATGTCGATGAAAAGGGCGATGTACAGAAACGAGTATGCCCGAGAAGCGGATCGCTTTCAGATTTATTGCAAGAGGTGAATGATCCTGAGAAACACATTTTGCTAGATGAACGTGTAGACTTGTGCCGGAAAGAGAATCCATTGCTTAGGGATTAACATCATCATGTTGGACACAAACTATTAATTGTACATAAAGTATCTATATATTAAACAAAAACCAAGTCATCATCTTCCACCCGATCCCCTCATCACACCAACCTTGGCATTAACTCCCTCCTCAGTTGAAAATATACTCTTTCCGCCAACCTTCTTTTTCTTACTTGTCTTTGACGCAAATGATTTCCAGTCATTGGCACGTTTCGCTTGTTCCTTTTCCTTTTGTTTGGCACGGAATTTCGATTTGAGTGATTTGGCTGCACGTTGTTTCTTTTGTCGTTGGGCGTCTGTGTCGGAGTCGAGTGGGATGAGGTGGTTGGGTAGTTCGAATGTTGCAGTGGAGGAGGAGGCGTCTTCTGATTTCTTCTTCTTTTTCTTCTTCTTTTCGGTTGGTTGTGCTGCTGCTGATGCTGCGGATGCTGCGGATGCTGCGGATGCTGCTGCTGGTTTGTTGATATCATCATTGTCTTCGGCGCTTTTTAGATTGGCTTGTGGTGCTATTGCGGGTGTAGATTTCACAACTGGTTGAAATGATCCCAGATCGGGTGCCTCCGCCAAACTGTTGCTAGTGGTACCAATATTATCCGTAAATGTGGATTGTGCAGTATAAAATTCTGACGATGAGTGTTGTTGTTCACTTGATTCTGTATCCTGTTGAGCCAAAATCTGTTGTTGTTGTTCGGTCGGTGCCGCTGCTACTGCTTCATTATTCGAATTCTCTTGCTCTTCGAGTGCAATGAGCTGAAGTAAATCTTCTCGCAGCTGCAGCAGCGATGGTTCATTGGGACTAGCCGCTATTAATGCGTCTACCTCGGCTAGTTGAGACTGTGCGTCCGACATTGTTGAGGACTGTTTATCGACTGGATAGAAGGAGACGCAAAGCCACTGTAACGTTAACGTGAATTATGTGGGTTGGGGGAGGATGGTTTGAAAACTAGTGTAAACTTTTTACGAGCAGTTTCTCGTACTATCAACTTCCCCAATGCGTCTGTCCGTCATTACGTGTACACTAGTTTATTGGCGGAGCGTTGACCCTTCCCCCCACATTCAATAAAAACCATGTTTGCCACCCTAGGACGAAGAACCGCCCTCCATGCCGCCCGTCGCACGGCCCAACAACAGGCCAAACGTCGTATGGGAGGTGGAGCAGCCGCTGCTCCCGAATGGACTGGAATTGATAAGGTCGTACGAGGATATTTCCCCAAGGATGAGGACAGTGAGTTATATAATTTTTCATGTGTCGCCGATATGCCGATGAATACGTCGTGGTCCTTCATGTCTGCTGGTGGGGAGATGAACTGGATGGTCATTGGATACTCTCATTGAAAAAATATTATACATGTGATGTGCTTGTTCTAATCATTATTTTGTTTCCCTCTATCATCCCAAAATTACTCTTATTTCTTCCACCATACCAACTATAATCAACAGTGGTCGTCGCCATCTCCGGCGGATACCTAGGCCTCTTCCTCCTATTCAAAATTAAATCAGCCCTATCCGGCTCACCAGAAGAAGAAGCTGCCGCACCAGCAGCTGCCGCCCCTGCTGCCAGCGCGGGTGAAATCCCAGATGTAGATTCAGAAGAGTTTGGTGCCTTTTTGGAGAGTGAGGAGAATGTTGCCAAGCTTGTGGAATCGTTTGAGAAATAAGTTAATTGGAAGAAGTGTTACCTGGGGTGGATTGATGGGAGTTTATTAGAGATGAATATCTTGTCAGTGCCTCATTTGTAGAGTATGATGGAGAGCTTTGTTAACAACTTAAACATTACCATTTAATGTTTTGATTTGAATATCGTCTGTTCCAAAGCATGGTACCCTTATTAAATTCTTGGAAGAGGGAGAGCAGGGGGGATGTGAAGTCAACGTCAAGTTCTAGTTTAAGCTACAACAAACTGTCTAGCCACGAAGACGCTTGCGTTCTCTTGCCGCCTCCACTTTACCATCACTACGGTGCTGCGCCCGTTTCCTAGCCTTTCTTGCTGCCTCGAGCTTTGCATCACTCTTCGCCTGTTCTTTCGCTTTGGCGACACGTCGCTCGGCATTCTTCTCCCTACGCTTAGCCTTCTTCTCGTTACGGATCGTGTTAACGGCTTGAACGAATGTATATTTCTTCTTCTCTGCTGCATCCATAACAACAGCACGTTTGGACGCATAGCTCTTCTTCTTTCGCTTGGTGTCATCCTTATGCTTGCTCTTAAACGGCAAAGAGCTCTCGATAGATTTGGGGACACGCAACTTGTTGAATTTGCGTTCTTTACGTTCGATCGGCTTGTAGATTGAGTCTGGATTGACTTCAATGGGAGTCTCGGTCTCGACATGAAGCTGAGCTTTGGGCTTCATTGCTCTCCAACCTTCCGCTCCAGATTTGCACAGCAACGAAGTAACTGGGTTGTAATATTGCTTGATCTCTACAGGGACCCAGGTCCTGCAAAATACAATGTCACTCAAGAGAATCTTATCCTCAAATGTGGCACGGAAAGATCCGGGTTGGCCCTCTCTAATAGACTTCTTCACTTGACCTCTAATTCCACTCACTGTGCGAATACTTGCTCCTTCAAATCGGCTGACTTCAAGGTCGCTGTTGAACATTCCTGAGATAAAGGCTGTGGTCTTGTAGATCTTCGTGGGTGTTCCAACAAGCTTCAGTTTCTTCACAACCTTTGAGGATGCGTCGAGTTCCAAGACCACACCAGTTGCGGAGATGCGGAACCCTGGAATGTTCCCAGTAAGGCGTTGAATGGCCAAAATCTGAAAAGGGGGGATGAAAGTAGATAGATGATGAGTGTTTGCAAGGTGGAATGAGTTACAGTGAAACGATGGGCAAGAGACACTTACACCTGTGTTGGGGGGAGCCTGGGGACCATAAAAGGTAGCCTGACAATGCATATGCTCCGGGGTGTACTTCAAATAACGGTAGCGGCCGTTTTGATCCTCGGTAGAAAAGACTGGAATGCTTTGGAAACGCCGCCAACCAATGCTAAAAACGAGAGGATCATTGCACTTGAGAATCTTCTTATGCCAGCGATGTTTCTTGAACCTGCATCGTATCAAACCACGTTCCGTTTCTTGAGGAGTCAATCCTCCTATGACAAGTGGCATGGTGGGATCAAAGCTTTCAATAAATTCGGATGGAATGCCATCAATTCTCACGCGGCAGTAAATTCCTTGACGGAATCCCTCAAATCGGAGGCGGCTGCTCTCTCCGTCGACACCGAACTCTTCTTCATTACGTTTCAGCCTAGCCTCTTTCTCGCGCTTTAGTGCTTCAACATATTCATTTTCAGCTTGCTCATCGCCGGGCTTTCCCACGTTTCCTTTCTTACTTTCATCGTAGTCGTCGTCAAATCCTGATTTCTGAGCAGCCTTTTTCTTTGCGTTAAATTCTCGAAGTTGAGCATCAGACATACCATCTGTTGCTTCATTTTCATCGTCACTATCTTCAAGCACTTCTCCATTTGGTCCATACTTTTCACCCGCTTCAAGGTCCTCAAAGTCGTCGAACTCCTCTGCCCCTCCCTCTTCATCGTCGCCGTTACCACCCCAACTTCCAGTCACGAATTTATCACGTATAGATTCTATCAGGCAGTTTTCTCCTTCTTCCAGCCACGCCTCGACTCCAAAAGCAATGCCCGGCGCTCCACTGGGCATCTTTCTTGATGAGTCCATCTCTCCCAGTTGTATATCATTTATCACAGATTGTCCTGCCTCGCCTCTTGACGAATCAGAAGAAGTCTGCTTACTTTTGTTGCGAAGAGTGAAGAACTCGTCATCCGATTCTTCGTCATCATCACTGGCGTCTTTTCCAATGTCATTTTCTTCCTCGTCGCTGACCAAGTTAGAGTTTGTTGAGGACGACTCGCCATAGACTAGCTGTTGCAAGTTTGTGATGGATCGATTACGACGAAGGTAATTCTTCGCAGCTTGTTGTGCAATGTTGGTTTTCCATGTCTCTTTCTCCTCACTCATTTCCTCGTCTTCGCTATCAGAATCCGATTCATCCTCGCTGTGTCCTACTTCCTCTTCTCCGCCCTCTTCTTCTGAACCACTGTTCTCAGAGTCGTCATCTGATGCTGAATCATCATCGCCTTCTGAATCTGATGAGTCGTCGTCAGAACTGTCACTATCGCTGCCTGAATTCTCTTGCTCGGCATCTCCTTCATCGAAACGCCTCCGAAACGAGTTTGCAAGTTCAAAGGCATCGTCGACGGGTCTCCTTTTCTGATTCTTGTCGGTCGGTTGGCCATCCTCGTCATCACCATCGCTAGCTCTGACAGCTTTGCTTCCCTTGAATAATCTGAGCGACGAATACTTCATTTTTTGGTCTACTCCTTCTTTGACATCTTGCAAGCTCTTCAACAACCCAGATGGAGCATCCATATCAATATCTTCCTCTTCCGATGATGAAGATGACTCATCGTCACTACCATCGTCTTCATTCTCACCTTCCTTCTTTGGCAAATCTAGATTTTCTTTCTTTGTGTAGTTCGCTCGGCCAATATCAATGTAGACTGCATCTTTGTCAAACTGTACAGCTCCTACGTTTGAGAGCGGTGCATATAGTTTGGTGTCTTTGTTGACCAACGTCTATGCATATTAGTGAAAAGAAGGTTGCGGGAATATTAGAATGTGCGTGTGCATGAAGAAGCAAATTTCCGTCAACGAGTTCAATGACGACTTTGTACCTACCTTTTGTTCCTTATCCTTATCGACCACTGGACAAGGATCGGGCAGGGCACTAACCTCCGCCATACTATAATCTCCAACACCAATCAAATGTACCTTCATCCCCTCCTTCAAATTCGTCCCACGGACATATCCATAAAATGCAACACTTCTCTCACACTTTTCATCTTCTTCAATCTTGGAAGGGTGCGTAATATCCTCATGACGATCCACCACCACATATGGATGCGTATTCCTCCAAATCAACGGTCGGTATTTGACACGTGATAGTAATAACGTCAACTGTTTCACCTCATGCTTCAAATACTTGCCATTCACACAACCACTAAAGTAAAACATTTTGGCACCATCATAAATCTCCGTCCAGAATCGGTGTTTGAGTAACTTTTTTGTTTTGCGCAAGTTCTTCATGGTTTTGAACTGATCCAGATGGGTAAATACTCCCATGACTTTTGGGAAACCATGAGTTTGCATCATGTTGAGGAATTCAAAGCTCTCCATCTCAAAGCCAAATTTGGCATCGACACATAGAAGGACGAGATCGGCTGTCTTGGCCACATCAAGCATAGCTGTTGGTGTATTGGGACACTCCAGTAGAGTAATACGTTTCGATTTGGATGTGCATACTGTGATAGGTCCAGTGGGATTCGTCAGATTGTGATTGGTGTAAATCTTCACAAGAGAACGAATGAGAGTACTCTTTCCAACGCCTGGAGGTCCAACGACAGCCACGAGACTTGGTGGACTTTCGGTAGCATTCGACGCTCTACGATCCTTCAGTGGGACATACTCCTTCTTCTGTGCTCGATCGGAATTACGCTGAAGATTCCGCTGAGTCCGTACAACATTTGCAACGGAGAATGCACGTGGGTTGTGTCGATCTTTGAGGTTGCCATCCTTTTTATCTTTCTTGGCTTTCTTCTTCTCTCTGGAACCACGGCCCGCCTTGGTGGTTTTGTGGCCTCGGTTCACTTGCTGGTCGACGTCGGCCATGGCTACGGTATTGCAGCCGCTGATTGATAGCAGCGGTAGGTATAATCAATAAGTAGTGCAAAGGCTCTTTTGCTTTTTCTTCTTTGAAAAATCAGTGGTCGCAGGTCTTCTGATGGGCCCGCCAAAACAATCCCAACCGCATTTATTAATCTACCGAACCGTAATTTTTCTAAGTACATACTCCTATGTATCTTGAGGAGATCTTGAGGCTAGTGTTTGGAAATTTCCACCCTCTCAAAAGCCACCGCAAATTTTCAGAAGTTTTCAGAAGTTTTCAGAAGTTTCTGAAAAGTTTTCGAAAAGTTTTTACAAGAAATTATTGACAAGATTGATTTCTAACATATGAAACTTAAGTACTACTTGATCTTACTAGTCGTCAGTTTTGACGGAAGGTATTATCCCACTGCAGAGTCAAACATCTTGTCCACCACATCTTTTCTTCCTTATAAAGATAACGCAAATTCTCAGACATTCATAGAGAGTGATGGCTGATCATCACTCAGCTTGTTCCGCTTCTTGCTAGGATGTCATGTTTCAGCGTCTTTTCCTTTCGTTCCACATCAATAGACCCGACAGTTCCAATAGACAAGCCAGGATTTGAACATGCATCAGCAGTAATAGTGGTGACGGGAACGGTATTATCGTCGTCGTCGTTGTTGTCGGAGTTACACAAGTCGATGGGGTTGGTTCCTGCTGTGGCGGCAGCGGCAGCCCCATCATCAGTGACAGGGGGAACTTGTTGCTGTAGTTTGTTTTTCTCTTCCTGTACACATTTTATACATACTTCATGGAATGATCCACATTTACTTATCTAGACCAATAAATTTGTCTTTAATGTCGCTGGAGAGACCTTCAACTTCGTTCAAGCAAAAGACACTGTGTGCATACTTCTCACACTTACAGCAACAGTGATCAGGCCCAAGATAATTATCCGCTGGTGCGTTGCAAAGAGAGCTGGCGGCACATTGGTGTATTGGATCCATTTTAATTCTTTTAGTGTTGAATGTACTTAGTGTTTGTCTCCGTCATTGTTTATATTGTTTAGGTTAGTAAGTGTGGTGTGTGGTTAAAATAAGTGGGAAGTGGGGTACACTTCCCGCCAAAAACTTATGACACTTCCCGCCAAAAACTTATGAAAACTTCCAAAATTCACAAATTCTGGGTGCAAACTTTCGCGAAAGTTTTCGAAAGTTTTCATAAGTTTTTGGTCGGAAATTTCTGGGCCAAAAACTTCCAAACA
>JALLBH010000611.1:0-15962 GCA_036940005.1 Skeletonema menzelii
TTCAAAAAGTTGGGGATCGGCTGGCGAAAAGTTGGGGATCGGCTGGTCGTCGTGCTGCTCAAGCAGGGCCCCTCATAAACTCGCAGAAGCAGCATAACCATCCATCCACTCTCACGCTGAGCTCGATATGTATTATCGTACAGGTTGAATGCCTGAACCCAATACAACAGCAAGCCACCAAAAATGAAAACATGAATGAAGATCCAAAGAAGTCACCATCAGACGAGCCATCAGCGCGAAAAAAGAAGAACCGACCAGGTCGTAGCTCTCGCAGGAGGAAGCACAAGGCACGCTCCATTTTACTCGAAGCATCGGGAGGAGATGGCGATGGTGCAACAGAAGACAACAACAAGAATCAAACATCATCAGTTGTGCCATCGGATAGAGGATATACATTGGAAGGTGTTAAGATTAGACGGAGAGAGCTGTGGTTGAAACAACACAGATATGATGCATCCACGATCAATAATGATGACACATCAAGTGACCAACAGCAACAAAACGAGGACGAAGCTGGTACATCACTAGATCCAAAAGATGACTATCAATTGAAAGCGCAGCTGGGCTTCGTACCGGGCAATGCTATTTGTGTAGCTGCACGAACATCGCTACAAGAAGTTTTCATATCTCCTCCAGATAGTATGGACTCTGACACTTCTTCAGTCGAAAGAACAAGTAGTGAAACAAGTAATGATCATAATCCATCATCATCACCGCCACCGGCAGTGTTGAAGTTATATCCAATGGCCATACGAGAGACATATCGTGGTGGAACTACCGATGGTAGAAAGTTCAAGGCAAGACGTAGAGGTGCGGAGCGTCCAAAACAACGCAATGAGAATAACAATGCTGAGGATGAGACAAAAAATGCAAATAATGGAAACGAGTATGACGACATGAAGAAGAAGAAGAAAGCAGAACGACGGTGGTTTATTGAATCACCTGTATCTGAGGAACAGACTCCCGATGCTACTAGGATAGACACACCATCACAAGACAGCAACAATATTGATGATCATGATGAAGAACCAGAAAGAAAGCACATCATCGAACCTTTTCCAACCATGTATTGGCTTACTTCACCCACACTTCGCATCCTAATTTCGAAAATGGAATTGTCCAAAAATAACAATGTTCAAACAATGGAACAACGTCTACGATCCTCTCAGGCCCATCTAGATCAGATGGAACGAGCACATAAATCCTATGGAAGATCACGGTGGGAACTCTTAACTGCACAAGACAAGGAGAGTGTTTTGCAACGTGGGTGGGAGAATGCGTTGGATGAACGACGGGGTGTGGCGGGGATAAGTCTGGTGAAGGGACGATTTGATTGTGTCAAGTGTTTGCATGCACATGTGGCTCATTATTTGGCTCAGGTTGCGGAATGGGAGGAGGAGTGGAAGGATCGAGAGTGTGTGAGAGATGACTTGAATTTGGTTGGGAAGTGGACGATGGAGTCTATTGAAGCTTTGTCGATGGGTGATGGAGAAGATACTTTGTAAACGCGATGAACTTGTTGGAATCTAAGCAATTTTAACAAGACAGTCCCTTCTCTGAAGAACGTGATGTTTTTGAAAGGATGCACAAATATACCAATTAACTTATCTTACATGTATCCATACTGTTTAAGCTTGTCTTTGTTGCTCCTCCAGTTCTTATCCACCTTGACTCTCAAATCCAAGAAGATCTTCACACCGAAAAACGCTTCTAACTTCTTCCTTGCATCCGTGCCCACATCTTTAATCTTCTGCCCACCCTTTCCAACTACGATGCCCTTTTGGGAATCACGCTCGACAAGTATTACTGCACCAATCCGAATCATGGACTTATTTTTCTTGTTGTTGTTAGAACCGCTGGGAGTGTCTTCGTCCAAATATCTCTTCGATTCATCAAAAGTTTCAATCCGAACTTCACAGCAGTAGGGCATTTCCTTCTTAAAGCTCTCAAATAATGTCTCTCGGATCAACTCGGATGCACAAAACCGATCCGTCCTATCTGTGAAGAAGTCGGCATGATAGAGAGGCGGGCCCAGTGGAAGAATTGCCCTTGCCTCTTTATTGGTTGGCATAATACAGTTTTCTGGGAACATACCAGCAACTGGACGGCCGAGGGCGCGTATCGCAGCTCCGACATCAACATCTGGATCATTTGCCAATAGTATGGAACGTAAGGAAACAACTCCTTGATCATCTGGTCCATTTGCAGCACATGTGGGTATAATTGCAAATGCGTCCGGAAGAACAGATCTCCACTTTTGTATCGTCTGTATCGCTTTCACGGGTGTATTCGTGTAGACTGACTCATCCGTATCAGCCACCAAGTCTACCTTGTTCACAACTACAATCACTGGACGGTGTGCTTGCTGCAATCTTGTCAACATATCTTCTCCAATTCCCATTTTATCTAAACTGTCGTCATCATCATCATCACTATCCATCTTCCCACCTGAATAGACATCCGTCACGACCAAAAAGACATCGCAATCTCTAACCGCTCCATTCACCGCATCCATCATTCCTTCTTGTAACCGGTAGGCTGGATTACCAATAATTCCAGGAGTATCCGTTAGACAAATCTGACTATGATCCGTCGTCATGACACCCAATATGGCATGTCTGGTAGTTTGTGGTCGATTGGTCGCAATGGCCAGATCATCCGCGAGGAGTGCATTTAATAATGTTGATTTACCCATGTTGGGCAATCCTAAAATTGTAACGAGGGCGCACCTGTGGTTAGATGATACAATATTGTCTGCACTGACGTCGTTGGATGTTTCATTGTCGTCAGAAGCGATGACATTCTCTTGTGGTGAAACCTTGGATGATATTCGACCGTCGTAATCTAATTTTGATTCTAGTTGCAAGAGAAGTTCATTTTGCGAAAGTTTTGGTGTACCATCGTCATTTTTGTATTTGTCCTTTCCATACAGATTTGTAGCTAGTCTTTTAGAGGCAGCTTTTGATGGAAGTGATGATTGTAAGTGCAACTTTTTGTGATGGCCTACTACTGCTTTGTGTCTATTATGCAATCGAGAGAAGAGAGGCTCCCCGATGTAGGCAGATGTTGATGTGGCAGATAAAGATGTCAACGCCACTAATGTGAAGACTTGCCGGATAGATTGACGCATGATATTAGGAGAACACTTGGCAGCGTTGTGGCACAGATGGATGAAAAGGTATGGTAGTAGGTTGATTGTTGATTGGGTTATGGCGGCGGCGGAAGCGCTCGGCGCGGTGAAAATGGTACTAATTCCAACGTGAATATTCAATTGCAAGCGAACGTGAGAGATCAAAAATAAGTATGACACATGACACTTCATGAGAACACAAAGCAATAATTCTACTCCTGTTGCGTTGCGTTAGTCCTACAATCATAAGCGAATGACCATGTGGCTTACACCACCAAACGAGTCTTCTGGTAATCAGGTAGTGTCTGCTGTGTATCGTCACGTTGGCGGTGAGAAAGGTTGGTTTCTGGCAGCTATCCTAAGCCAGAATCAGCGGCAGCGGGAGAATGTTGTTTCTACCCAGAAGTCTAATAAGAATAAGCAACCAACCAATACACTTTTCAACAACCGTTACAAAAGGCAGAGAGAACTCAATACAACACCATCACCGGGTTTGAAATCCAATAGAGCTTTGAAGCTTCTAAAGAAACTTGCTCTTTCCATAGTGATGGGAATGTATGTGATACATCCACTCATCATGTTAACGCTGTTTCGATCTCCAGAACTATTCAGTTTACTAGGTGTCTTCCAAATCTATCACAAGTGCAGTGGTATGCTCACAAGAAGATGGAATGCATGTTTGGAGCATGCTGCTATGAACATATTTCTCTTTTTCCCTTCATTGGGTGGAATTTGGCTTTGGTTTCAAAGCCGATTTACTTTGCGCAGAAAGTTACTGATTACGTTCAGTTGCTTGCTTGGGTTCAAGATTTTGGTTGACCACGCCATTCTCTTTCGCATTCCATCTAACATTAATCTAGAGGGTAAAGTGGCAGTGATAACTGGAGCAAATAGAGGTATAGGATTTGCTACTTCGGTAGCTCTTGCTGAATTAGGTGCACATTGTGTAGTAACTTGTAGGTCGATGTCTAAATGCCAACATGTAGTGAAACACATACAAAGCAAAGGTGGAAAGGCAACAGCAGCAGTTCTTGATTTGAATAGTCTAGAGTCTGCCATGCTTCTATCGAAGTATTTATCAACAGAATTTCCTACAATCAATTACTTCTTCGCAAACGCTGGAACGACTCCACAATTCGACCTGACAGCTGAAGGATTTGAAAATGCGTTTGGATCCCAGTACTTGGCACACATGGCAGTGGGTGAGTTCATTGTTGAATTCGATCAAATATTGTATATTCCCAGATACAGCTCAAATTTCTCGTGTGGGTACTTATCGTAGTCCTAGGAATTTTACCAAGCTTAGAACGTGCCGGCTCGTCCGAAGATCCAGCTCGAGTAATCATGGTGAGTAGCGAAATGGCATTAATGAGAGCAATGGGCATCTTTGGACCAGCTTTACCATTCCCTCCGGAGAATGCAGGCAATGTAGACATCAATCTACAAGATGACTGGAGAGGAGAAAGAACAAGAGGAGATGGCACAATCGGCAAAAGTATACCAGCGTATGGAAGAGCAAAGTTGGCTGAAGTTTTGTTTGCCTTTGAATTGAATCGCCGCTTGGCAAATAAACCAATCGTAGCACATGCTGTGCATACTGGCGCTGTACTTACAGATTCCAGCCGTGGTGCTATTTTGAAGATCTTCTCGAAATGGATGCCCGGTCTGCGGTGGTTGGTAGGACGCGTTTACTTTCCGCTCATCTGGAGATCTGTTCACGGGGGTTCTCGCAGTCTACTGTGCCCCGCATTATCTCGTGCACGTTACATTTTGAAAGGAGGGCAATATTTGGACGCTCTTTGCCGCCCCTTCTTGCACGATGTCGATCCAGATCCAAGTCGTAAACATGAAGTTTCAGTGTTCTTCAGTGAATGGAGAACCATAACGTTTAGCCCAGTATTGGCCTTCCTCCTCGCAGATGTCAATTACAGCAAAAGATTGTGGAATTTGAGCGTTGAATTCATTAGAGAAAGTGCAGCAGCGAGTGTCGTTGACAATCTAGACATAGTTGTTTAGGTTTCACATGAACAGATTCGTTGTAGAGTGCCGTGATAGTCTCCAAGTGTATCTTTTGCAAGCTGTTCATAATATTCAGCTTGTTCTTTGGTGAGTGGTGGTGAATCATCGCGCTGCAACACCATTGTAATACTATCAAAACGATTAACTGCCGATGTGTAGGCGCAATAATAAATCATCATTGTATTCCATTCCTCTGTCCAATCAAGCAAATACCAATTCTCGTGAGCTTCGGTTGACCACATAATTGCACGTGTTCGCAATGTAGCTGGCGCTGACTTTGGATTATTGAAGTTCCAGGTGTCTCCAACATACATTTCATTATCCATGTGGAAAGTGAAATATGCATCGTTGGCATTCTTCCAATATAAATCCATTCTCCACACATTTGGGTTGTGCGGCCACTCAGTCATCCAGCTGTCAGGCGACTGTTCTTCTTCCGAAGTCTGTGGAGCCCAAAATTCCGTCCATTGGCATGGCCATAAATCCCAGCCAGTAGTGAACTCTTTCCTCCATTTCCCGTTGAGAACATTCTTTGGTATTATGTTGAGAGGTAGCGCTGGAACATCCAAATTGTTCATATCCACACAAATGTCAGAGTATTTCGCAGGGGCTATGCAGCCACTTCGACCTATGCATTCGAGAAAATCAAGAGCTGTTGCAGTTTTCAACCGATCAAATGATTGGTACTGACAAAAAGCCGGATCTTCTGGGTGCTGTACATGTCGGTAATGTTTTGCCGACTCTTTCATTGCAGTACTATTTGGTTTTTGACATTGAGCGACATCATCTAACCATGTTCTACAAGATGATTCCAAGAGGCAATTGATCAGTGGCTTCCAACATTTTGCAAGTGGACAGATTTCATATCGTTTATTATAAAACAACTTCCACGAGAAAGGCAAAACCACGTAGGCGTAGAGGAAATAAGATATGAAGGCGACCATCTGAGGATGCAATAAGTGTTGAGGGCCGGCCTGGCAAATGAGTGTGATTCAATAGAGATGGTCAAAACACTAAGCGCAGATTCTGGTGGGGTTCTCATACCAATTGTATTGATTCCTACGTACGTACGCAACACAAGTATCTTTCTCTCTAATTTACAGCATACTTACATCATATTGACGAGGAAGGTCTAAGTGCATTGCAGTATGGAAGTATGGTGAGGGTTCAGTCAGCTTTTTTGGAGATGTGAATGCGGAGGAGGAAACATGTGACATAATGGCCATTATTCCTCGTGGAGAGTTACCTGACCTGCGTAGTCGCTGGAGATTTACTGTATTAGGAAGAGAACTGTATTTAACAATGCATGATGATGTGTAGCATATACTTAACACTTTAGGTTTGTCGACAATGCTTCAACAATACCAACGAAATATGTCTTGTATCAACATGCAATACCAATATACACTATTACGGTGAGGATCATCATCATCTACCTGCGCACTATGTCTCCACAGGCAAGCCATATTCATCAACTTTCTGTCCACCATTAGCTGCAACAGGAACCTTCCCCCCACCACCAGGAATAGCCGTCGGCTGAGCCGGCAATGCACTCTCCTGCAAATAACTCGGCACAGCATCCTCCTCTGCAAACTCTTCTTCTAACTCATCCCCCAACATATCCAATTCTGCCTCCAGGTCCGCTTCATCAATGTCATCCGGTGTTGCAAAATTCTGTGCCAATGCCTCGTTAATCTCTTGAAATTCATCCATCAACTCTGCCATATCATCGGCCAATTCATCCACATCATCAATCTTCAAATCATTCTTCATCACCGTCTTCAATTCTGTATTGGCAGCCTTCATAGCCGAAATCGTCGACACAGTTGCCTTGGCACTCTCAATACCAAACGAAGCCTGATCGATATTAAACTGCTGCCCGGCAAGTTGATCTCGTTGTGTTTCATACATGCGTTTCCGTTTGAGAACTTCCATGGCACGTTTTTGGATATTCTTTTTGGCAGCCGGGCTTTTCGTTGTTTTCAACTTGTCGCGGTATACTTTTAGTTCCTTGTCTAATTGTGCTATTTTGGCGTCCATTGAGTCCATTCGACCGCCGACTCCTTGGGATGCTTCGTTGAGGGATGGTGGTGGTGGGCCTGGTGCCTTTTTTCTTCCGAATACTCTGTTCATGTTGTATGATTTTTTCTTTAATTCGTATAGCGGTAATATAAGGTGGGATATTGATCACTACTTTTTACTGCGAACTGAAATTAGTTGTTGCTTCTTGATTGGTTGCAAATGCTGCAATTATTATACTTATAATCCTCTGCCACGTGCTGCCTACTGGTTCGAGTGGTCAAGCGTTCTTGTTCTTGCTTTGTCGGATTGCTGTTAAGTATGTGCGATCTTGGATCTCTTCAGAGAGAGAGTCGCACGAGCATCGATTACGAAGGAGCTACTGAATACTGTATTTATTTATTAAGCCCTTAAACGAAACGATGTGGAGCGTTGTCCCGCCCGCCCCCTGTTTTTCTACTATTCGACTGCTCTATCGCTACAGCGTTATTATCATGGAAGACGACGCAGCAGCTCCACGAAAATATGCCGAAAAGGAAGCCTTCGTAACAGGCCACGATGGGACAACTCCCCTCGAAATTTTTCTGCTTTGCTTGGCGGTTCCAATCGGGCTGCGTCTCCACTCCAAGCTCAAATCATGCTATTGTGCAAGTTGTGCAAGAGAAAAAAATACAAACAAGTGTTACAATTGGGCAGAAATTGCAATTGAATTTGCTGCATTGGTCCTACCAAACTTGCTACTTCAAACATCTCTACTTCCATACATCATTGGTCCATCCGTGTTACATATATTCATGTCGGGTCTATCCTACATCCTGCCAAAATATTACAAACAATCCAACGACCAAACTAACAATCACATTACCAACATCATCAATCGACCACCCTTCCTCACAGTACATAGATCAACGATCTACATTCAAACTGCGATTGCCATCTTAGCTGTCGATTTTCCAATCTTCCCACGGCGATATTGCAAAACTGAAGTTGGTGGATATGGTTGGATGGATTTGGGTGCAGCTTCCTTCATTATTATGGCTGGTTGGTCCTCCTCCTCTTCCTCGAGTACTATTGCTAGCAACAACAATCTATCAACGATAAAATCCTTGAAAAAGGCAGTTGTCAAGTGTACACCTTTACTCTTACTGGGAATCATTCGACTCGTTACAATCAAAGGAGTGGAATATCAAGAACATGTTTCGGAGTATGGAGTTCATTGGAACTTCTTTTTTACATTGTGCTATGTTGAAGGAAGTATGGTTGTTTGGAAGTATATTAAGGGTTGTTATTTGTCTGTCACGTTGCCCTGGGACGGTATTTTGGCGTGCTTGTTGATGATGTCATATCAGTTGTATTTGAGTATTGGTGGAGGGCAGGATTTTATTGAGAACGGACCTCGACAGTGCAGCAGTTATGATTCTACTTGGTCATCGTTGTGCAGTGCCTTTGTTGCCAACAGAGAAGGTATACTTGGCATCGTTGGCTATTGGAGCCTACGTCTATTGAGTGAGAGCACGGCGAGGTATTGTATATGGCCAAAGGTAGATCCACATACCATCACAAACTTGCGACAGCGCCGTCTTTTGATTGCATCGGTGACATTTTGGGCTCTTCACTTTTTCATCAAAACTATATTGGGCGTGCCAAACTCTCGTCGTTCAACGAATGTCTCATTTATCTTGTGGTCAATGGCTCAAAACACTTCGGTATTGTGTCTGATTCATGTTGCAATGACAAGTGAAGGCGGCGAATCTGCTCTATCTGCTCCACGGATATTCAACTCAATCAACAAATTTGGCCTTCCAGTCTTTTTCGTATCGAATATTCTAACTGGCTTGGTAAATCTGTTGGTGGACACAATTCATTCCTCTAATGAAATGGCCATGTGGGTGTTGTCGGTTTACTTAATGGCAGTGTGTGGGCTGCCGTTACTTCTTGACAAAATCTTTGACAAGAATAAGCGTTTGTGAACAAGAAGATGAATTAAAATAAAGAGAGTATCATTCATTGTCCAAGTTATTTTAGCAAGTGTTGTTTCCCATTTGATTAAAACTCATGTGGCTTGATGCCAACAGGCGTGTGTCCATCTTCGCCATACACAATATCCATTGGCCTTCCATCAGAATCCAAACTTAATCGTCCAGCTTCCAAGATTGCCGTTCCCTGTACCGTCGTACCCACAGAAGCAAGACTTCCATCATCATAATCTTGAACCGTTTTCTCACCAGCATTTACTGCCCTACAAGCATCTATGAAGCATTCAAAGCTCTTCACACCGTAACTTCCTTGCCCACTAAACATTCCATTGGTGGGTGTATACTTCATAAACAAAGGATTCACTGATCCAAAAGGCTTTCCATCCTGCGCAACAGTCATACCACGATGAGCCTGATCAACATTAATTTCACCATTGGTCCCCATGTAGAAAAATCGTTGTTGAGAGTGAACATCACTTTTCGGTGCCACCCAACTAGAAGTGTACACTGCGCATCCGAGTGATTTGTCGTTTAGATTCTCCCACTGGACTGTCAATGTGATGGAATCTTCAGTTTTCATCCCTTTTGAGTGAGCTACCCCAGTGGAAGATGTACCAGTGACACGAATGGGACGTGCAATTCCTCTGGAATAAGAATTGAATAAAGGTTTAGAGACGTATGCTCGAAAAAAACAAATATCGCAAGAAGAAAGGTCAGCTCATATCATCCTACACCAAAGAACTACTCACTCCAATGTCCACTCTGAGAAATCAATATGATGCGAGTTTAAATAAAACGAAATATCCGATGATTTCCCCGCCCAAGCCTTGAATGTTTCCAACTGATGCTTTGGTTGCGACATGTACGCATACATATACTGAAAGTTCCCCAACTGCGACCTAGCACGATCACGTGCATCGGCATAGAATGGATCCCATCGCTTATGTACCTCCATTGACACCAACACATTCTTTTCTTTGGCAGCTTTGATCAAATTGATGTGATGTTCTAACGTTTGGACAATGGGTTTTGTTACCATGACATGCAGCCCCTTTTCAATACAGGCCATGGCAATATCATAATGGGTGTCATCGGGTGTAAAGATGATGGCGACATCTCCAGCTTGGAATGTCGCCACAGCATCGAGGTAGGCTTTTGGATCGACAGTTCCATCGTCTGGGAATGTATCACATGTAAGATCCATGTTGTTGTAGACATCACCGATATTCTTTTGCATATGATTTCGTATTCCGGGAAACTTCTTGCCCTATATATGATGTGATATTATGTGATGGACATGAGCAGAGTATTATTGTTATCGGTACTGAGCGGTCGCATCATGCAGTGGAGCAAACATCAAACTGGAGAATACAAGGCACAATACACAGATTAACTTACATTAACTCCACACATTCCAACCCTGTCAACTTTGCCTCGACGTCTCAAATCGAACATGGTTAGTGCAACTACACCTGCGCCCTTGTCACTGTCTGCGGCAGTGCCACCAACATAGCCGGTGGTGTACTCGCCAGTGCCGACCATGAGCACATTGGCTTTGTCGACTAGCTTTGCACGTTTGGCTTCCGGTGCTGACATGGTTGTTGGTTGGAATGAAATGAGCAAGTATGATACTCTCAGCTAGATAAATAACTGACTGCGATGGTCAATAAGAGTGTATCATCGTCATCGATCGCATATATTGTAGACGTTCCCGCAAAATTCTGGCCGTGATCCGTACGTTTTTTTAGTTCGTTGCAATGAGATACGATAGGTAGATAGTCCACTCTCTAGGTAGTCTCTAGGTCTTAACGTGTACATATCTGCCTACTACGAATGCTCGCTATCATAGTCAAAACACCGCCAGCCTACAAAAGCAATGACGGCAACACTATCCCCAACACGATCAGCCACCGCCATGATGGCATCAGCGTCCAAAAAGTCCCCTTCTTCTTCCTCCAAAAAGCGGGAACAAGCCGCCGATCTCATTCGAAATTTAGATGCAGCTTTGTTAGAAATGACCAACTCGGCTGCCAAATCGGCCGATGATGCAGCTCGTGCTCGAAGAAATGCTCGGACTGCTGGAGAGGTGAGAAAATGGTGAAACTATTTGATTTCTTGATTCTTGCTGCCTGAGTGTTTTTTAATTGCGGTAGAGTGAAATTAAATTATCATTGACACAAATAAAAAAAAATCATTTATCTTTTTCCAAACAGGTGGCACGACGTTATGGAAAGACCAACAAATCATCGGCCGAAAAATCGCTGCTAGAGAAGAAGAGAGAAAAACGAGCGGCAACTAGATTGGCAGCCGAGGCCAAGCAACGTAGGGAGCATCCACGGTCGTCACCTGTGCGGAAGGTTGTTAGTCCAAGTTCAAATAGTTACCGTTTCGTTCCAGACAATCATAATTTCAATCAATTCGAAGATTTGACGGCTCATCAGAGAGAGGATGGTGTTCAACAATCAAATGTGCCAGAACAGTTCTCTAGTGGTATGTCGCGTTACAATGATGATGCACCTCGTAGAGACGAACAAATGGAGAGAGAAAAGTCATCAACGAAACAACCAATAATGGAAGAACAGCCATACCAAACCTCCTCCAATCAACATGAACAAGAAGATGATGATAATATTGAGTATTACTCTCAAAATATGGAGTCCTACTACGATGATCAGCAAAATCAACAACACTTGCACCATCAACCTCCACCGACAGCAGCAGAGATGGAATCGATGAACCAGAACAAATCTCCAACCCGCAACCCACCAGTATCACCACGGAAACAACCAACAACTTCCGCACGTATTCAAGCATCTCACGCAGAAGATGTCCTAACCCTCTCTTTAGAATTGGAACGGACACGTTCTGCACTTAAGGCTGCCAATGCACAACTTGTCGATGTTCAATCTCAAAATGAGGAGTTGCAATCTCAACTTTTACAAAACAACGACCACGAACGGCAACAATCTACACAATCATCGTCACAACTAATGGAAGAATTACGAATGGAAAAAGTTCGATCAAAAGCTGCTGAGGAAGATGCCGCACTAGCATTAGAGTTGGCAAAGGATGCGCAGGCAGTGAAGGAGGAATGTGAGGAGTGGCTCACAAGGAGTTTGGATGAGATTGAATTCTGGAAGAATAAATGTTTGTCGATGGAAAAGGAGCTTGGGAAGCAGCAGCAACAGCAGAGTCTGGAGGAGGCAGGGGATGATGATATCAAGAGACTCGTTCATTTCAAGGAAGATTGTCCTCCATCTCCTGTGGTTAGTCTCGAGGGCGGTGATGCTACAGCAGTTGATGAGTCCGAGAAGAGACCACCGCCACCTCAATATCCGATCCATCCATCTCCGAAGGATGATACTTGGTCGACACCACAAACAACTGAAAGTAGAAGGCTCACGAGCACCCCCAACAGTGCACCTACGCCATCATCCAAGTCCAAGTCAGCTGTTGCCCATGGGAGACTATTCCTGCACAATGCATCACCTTTGCTATCACCCACTGGAGAGTTGTCTCCTCACCCGAGTATTAGAGCAACGGAGTTGATGAGACGCAGTGCAGAGACGCGACGTATCCTTAGAGAACGATTATCGTCATCTGGACGGTTGGATAGCTCGGGTCCTTCTCCACCTCCGTCCATGGTCCATATCGCCGCAGTATCTGCCGCGACAAAAGGAGGTGATGCCATGAGCAATGATACAAGTCATCAAGGAGCTGCGTTGTACAAGACTGTTGCAAATGTTCTATATGAAAGTGGTCATCGCCTGAAGTTGGATGGAAAGAAGTGGTCTCGTCTAACTCAAGATGGGTCTCATGTTGTTGTCGTTGCAACCGCTACCGCCTTGGAGTCAATGGTACAAGATTATTGTGGACAAGTGGAAGGAAAGATTGGTCAACAGGCGGAAAAGATCAACGAGCTTTCTGCCTTTTGTGATCATTTGGAAGTAGAATTTATCAATTTGCGGAAGGACATCCGGACGTGACTTCCTCGCGCTCGCCGTTCGCACAAAAAGCACGAGTCATCCTTTTAGTCATCACGAGACATAAAATCAGTATAAGTCACAAGTCACAATAGAACTTCTTTTGTGTTCGTAGTTATACCTCTGTTCAGTTCTTAGGCTTTTGATTGTAGTGCGCTATAGTGCGTTGCCGCACAAAATTGAAAGTGCATTGGGGGCGCGTTTCACTGTGACACCCTCAGTACCTGGATAAGTCCCGATGTGCCCAGTATTCAATACTACTGAATCCTACGTAGAACCACGACAAGTGCGGGATTATGTGCGGGATGCCCCTAAAACGGCCACGAGAGCGCAATAATCAAAAGCCTATCAGTTCTCGCTCACAGAAATACTCCCTCTGTCCCACAAAAAACTAGCTATTTGAAGTTAATCGTAGTCCCACAAAAAACTAGCTTTTCGAAGTACCTATTCCTATGTACAAATCCTCCTGTCTCTCTCTTCCCCCTTCACCACCATCAATTTTGGGGGGCTACCTTAGTTATTTCACTTGGGAATAAGTACTTCTCGTCAGGGAGCATGCCCGAATGTGCTTTCATAAAAAGCCTCGTAACGAGAGCTTTCTATTGATATGTAATAGAAATTTCCTCGACAAAAATTGACAATATTTCAGCTTTTTCAGATCGAAAAGCTAGTTTTTTGTGGGACAAGAGTAGAAATAATCTCCTTTCCTCCAGCATCCTCAAATTCTCTTTACGCTTTTAAGTCTCGAGATAGAAAGGAAACCCCATTTCGTCGCAAGGTTTGGACCTCCTGGCGTAGAAATTAAACCCGTTGTTGTGAAATAAAATAGAGAGGGTTAGTAATTTTGATACGATAGAGATAGAGACGAATTAGGGTGACTTCTTCGTCAATAAAATTTGAATTCTGGTACAAGAAAGGAAAATCAAAATCCGAACTTCTTTACAAGACCTCTTTTTCAGCATGAGCGTTCAAGCATTCATTTGCCATAAAAATCAAACAAGTAAACGTTTCAAACCGTCGTTATTGTTGTTCCTCAACCAGTAAGTACTAAGCAGCAGTATGTATTAGTTTATGATTTGCTTCAGTGTGTCCATATCCATTTTAATAACATGATTTTCCATCCTCCCTCTCTGCCTCGCCTTTGCGTTCCGTTGACGTCGCCCTTGCCGCCTTCACGAAATCGACCCGTCAACGGTCGTTTGCTGTAATCATCATCACGTTTTGCCCCTAATACCAATACACAGCATTGGTGATACCGCTCTCCTTCTCTCTCATCATGAATTTCAACGCTGACGACAATGTGGAGGTTGTTGCTATCGACAATCACAACCACCAGGACGCAAATAACCTTCCCGATGGCGCTGCCACCGAAGAGCCCAATCACCAACCCGATTCCAACAAAAGCACTAAGATTCTTGTTGGTGGCGCAGCGACGGCCCTTCTCGTAATTGCTACCGCATTCAGTGCTGCATCATTGAAGAGTAGAAACAGCGTCGTCAGCGTCCAAGCCCAAAAAGTTCGATTGCCCAAGTCCTCGAAGATTCCGACAAGCAAGGCGGGCAAGAAGGTCTGCCTTGAGTATGCATTCCTCAACGACGTTGTTGTTAAGGGATCTGNCCGATATCGGGCCAAAACGGACTTTTCTGCCCGATTTGCCTCCTGATCAGCACCCTCGATAAGGTGGGGGCCAACACCCGTCCCAACTAAAACCGAAGGCCTATCCGAGGGCCGCAATTGCGAACCTGCAGCCAAATAGAACTTCTTTTGTGTTCAAGAGATGAGAGTTTGTCCGATTCGAAGAGAATAATGTCCATCGAAGAAAGAATGAATAATGCACAGAGACTGCAAATAATGCAGAGAGCACAGCTTCATTCACTAACAAACGGAACGTATGCACGGTCCACGTTCTATCATAATTAGAACGATTGTTGAATCATATTAATAATATCGACTTGCCCCTCCCATAGGAACACACAATGTGGACAAAGAAAACGCCTCTCGCTGCACTGCTACTCATCGCCCGTTTTGGGCCTGGCGTCAAAGCCCAAAAAGTTCGATCGCCCAAGTCCGACAAGTCTCCAACAAGCAAGGCGGGTAAGAAGGTCTGCCTTGAGTATGCATTCCTCAACGACGTTGTTGTTAAGGGATCTGATACCCCCATTGCAGGACCAACCAAGTTAACTCCTGCTTGTCTAGCAGATGGAGCTTTGTGTCTTGCAGACTTTACAACTGGCGGCGACTACAACAGTGACGGATGCCAGCAGTATTTCAAGTGCCTCGGGGAGAACGGCCCTTCCTTCATCGAACCATGGTGGTTTAATCGTGATGTGACTGACAGTTCCTTCAGATTCGAAGAGGGCAAAGTCTGTGCTGGAATCTCAAGTACTGCTGGAAATAGTAAAACGAGTATGGAGCTTTGGGATCAGGACTCCCTTGGTGAACGTCTTGATCGATTCAGAGAATTCAAAGTCGATTATGACATCGTGAACTCCGGCGTTGGTGGTTCTGTTGCCTTTGTCAACTTTTACGTACGCGCACAACCGGGAAGGGAAATTTACTACGATTGTAACTTTGTCTTCCGTGCAACTGACGTTTCAACTGGGGCTAACGGTACGATTTCCATCGACCTTGACACGCCCTCTGGTGGTGCAAGGAAATGTCCTGCTAACAAAGATTATTGCACCCCCCCTGGGCCCATCGACGGTGGATGTGAAACTGGCAAGTCCATCAATGACTACCTCACTGCAAATCCTAATGCAGTCTTTGGTGTTGGGAACAAAGAGTGGTATACCTTCGTTCTCACTAATGGATCGACTGGTCAAAACAACGAGAACC
>JALLBH010000612.1:0-15747 GCA_036940005.1 Skeletonema menzelii
GACTGTAGCGTAGCCCATACGTTTGAACATCCATTGAGCCGATGATATTTCCTTCTCTACTATCGGCGCCGACTGTACGATGAGGTCACAAGATATGAAGTAAATTTTGAAATTTAATCAGATTAAATCTACCAATAACTGAATCTTAGCGTGGTACTTTTCTAAGAGGGTTGGCACACAACAAGAGAGGCGTTCTTGTAGAAGCTGAGAGTTCAGTGGCAGCACATGTTTGTTGTTCGTTTCATTTCAGCTGGTCGCGTTAGGTGGTGATCTTCTTTTGTGAGCGTGCCTATGGGTTGGTTGAAGGGTGGACGCATCACTTGTTGCTGCGAAGCGTTTCCTTTTCACATGGTGGTGAGTTGGTTAGTAGGTTCAGTATCTCTGGTCCGCACGATGCTGCGAGGTCTAGACCTTTCAAGCATGATACCTTCGTTCTTGTTGCTTCTGGGACGCTTTTGTCGCAGAGATGCCCGAGGCAGCAGGTGGTCGGCGTGGAGCTTCATTGAGAGTGCGGAGGAGGATATGTTCTGCCTAGTCTCACGTCGAGGGCGGACTGACGTTGGTCGCAGTGGCCGAGGATGATTTGTACTTCCTTTCCATAGTAGGTACGCGATTCTTTGCCTTGTGTTCCGCGCCTGCAAATCTGCCTCGTAGTACGAGCTGGGAGTGACTGCCACCTTGGAGTGACTGCCACCTTGCTAGCCTATGTAAGTGAACACGCCCATTAGCAGGAGTTGTGTTGTACCGGCGATTGGTAAGAGGCGCCTGCCAGAGTCCAGGTGTCCCTCCAGCCTGTGGCATTCTCTCCCGTGAAGTCCAGATAGAGGTCCCCGAGATAACAGGATAGAGTAGGATTCGTGTCGTCCCTTCCCTTGCAGTCCCAGAGGCAGGGTGATAGTGTGGTTGTTACATGCACACGTAGCTAGAAAGAGCCAATGGAAGTTCCCTTCGTTGATCGGCACAACCATTTCTCTCATCTAGGAGTCTCTGGTGATTCGATGCCCACCATCGCTTCACCCCGTCAAAGCACCACGGGTAGACATGAAGAACGAGTTGAAGAAGTACGTGTGGACGTTGTTGATAGCGGGCTTCAGCACCCTGTGGAGGTGTCAGTTGATTACCTCGTCATTGAGCCAGATCAACGGATTTAACGTCTTGAGCTATTTGGTCCGAAAAGAGGTATCGCTTTTTTTCTTATCTGCCTTTATATATAGGAAGGACATACAAAATGAATCATCGATGGTTAGATAATGACGAGGCATTGATAATAGACAAAAAAATATGGTCTTCATCGCCGTCAAAAGAGAATCGCATGATACATAAAATGTTCGAAGGGGGACGTTATCTCGTGATCGAAGGATGGTTTTCATGGACGTGTCCCGATCCATGGGTGACGTGCAAGCTATTTCGTGCAATAACTCGGGCGCCAGCTCGCACGATCTACTACACACCATGAAAACCACAATATTACACTGAATGTAAGACTTCGAGGCAGACGAGCACTCTACAACCACCAAAGTAGAGGGCGACCAACATTACCGGCCATTAAACTTTTCCGAAAAGATTATGTTACATCAAGCTCTTCTCTTCTTCTCCTTCTTCCCATTTTCGATTTGCCAAAAAGTGAATAAAAAATTGGGAGAACTAACCTTTTGCCGCCTCTTGCTTGTCCTGTTGTAGTAGCTACCGCCTGCTTGTTCGAGGAGATGTCAGTTGATTACCTCGTCATTGAGCCAGATCAACGGATTTAACGTCTTGAGCTATTTGGTCCGAAAAGAGGTATCGCTTTTTTTCTTATCTGCCTTTATATATAGGAAGGACATACAAAATGAATCATCGATGGTTAGATAATGACGAGGCATTGATAATAGACAAAAAAATATGGTCTTCATCGCCGTCAAAAGAGAATCGCATGATACATAAAATGTTCGAAGGGGGACGTTTCTCGTGATCGAAGGATGCCTTTCATGGACGTGTCCCGATCCATGGGTGACGTGCAAGCTATTTCGTGCAATAACTCGGGCGCCAGCTCGCACGATCTACTACACACCATGAAAACCACAATATTACACTGAATGTAAGACTTCGAGGCAGACGAGCACTCTACAACCACCAAAGTAGAGGGCGACCAACATTACCGGCCATTAAACTTTTCCGAAAAGATTATGTTACATCAAGCTCTTCTCTTCTTCTCCTTCTTCCCATTTTCGATTTGCCAAAAAGTGAATAAAAAATTGGGAGAACTAACCTTTTGCCGCCTCTTGCTTGTCCTGTTGTAGTAGCTACCGCCTGCTTGTTCCTTGATATTACATATTATGAATTTGTCATCGTCATTGCTTTTATGGTGCATGTCATCTGCGGAGTGCGTGGCGTGGAGTGGGGGTTTAGGTCCACGGCTGGAGTAGGTAGGTAAGTTCTCGCGCCACACTTACACGGGCAAAATTCTTCCTCAAACGCGGGGGCTAACCCCTACCAGAACCCCGCTCTCTCTGATCTAGTATGAAATAGAGCACTTTGAGCTTGAGGGAAACAAAGAACGCGCTTTGCCCCCCTATCCCTCGAAATCAGTATGTAGCCAGCGTTCCCGCCTTTGAGTTTTTTGAGTGATGACTTCTTGACACGACCAAGCAACGACCATGAGACCTGAGAACATACTTATGATTATGTACCATACTTAGCTCTCGCTGAACATGAATACAAAAGTAACTGGATAAACAACGCCAACATCATCAAAGAGAATAGCAGCCATGACAAAGCATCAGAGAGGGCAGCGGCAGCGGCCACAGCTGGAGAATATTATTATCGATCCGATAATGGAAGCATCTATTTCACACCTCGATCCGAGACTTCCATCGTTACATCATGCAGCAGCTCAACATCCAACCAACACGGATGAAGAACAACAAACCACCACAGTAGATTTTCGCCACAGTGACAATCGATCGACCATTGTCGGTTATTCTTCTACAGCGGCAGCATCAGCTGCTGCGGCAGTGGCCTCCTCCTCCGATGAAGAAAACGCAGCAAGTAATCATCCCAACAATGACATCGAAAAAGGGATATCACTCGAAGAACTGATCTACGCCACATCTTCCTTCCATGCAATCGTCCAACCAGTCTGCATCACAATGTTACTCACCGCCCTCTCTGTGCACTACATCAACACTCCCGCCACCAAGGCAGCCGGCGAACAACAATTGGCTCAAACATATCAAGTCTTTGCGATATCCGAAAATGCAGGTGCCATGACAAGTTTGGGATTGGGCCTTGTCAACAGTCTAATCATAGTATGTGTCATTGGCGGCATGACATTTCTACTAGTCATTCTCTACAAATATCGATGTATGAAATTTCTAGGCGGGTACATGGTGATTGCATCCACGGTCCTATTGGGATTTTTGGGTGGGCAAATGTTCAATGTGGCAATCTACAAGTATCAATTAACGATGGATCAGTTGTCGTATTATGTAACAATGTACAACTTTGCTGTGGTGGGAACGGTGGCAATATTTTACCAACGGGGGATACCCCAAGTGATCAATCAGAGTTATTTGGTGTTTACGTCGGTCATTGTGGCGTGGCAATTGTCTTATTTCAATGATTGGATGGCATGGGCGCTATTGGTCATGTTGGCATTGTATGATTTGTTTGCGGTTTTGACTCCTTGTGGACCATTGAAAGCGTTGGTGAAATTAATGTCGAAGGAAGATGCTCCAAACATGCCAGGATTATTGTATGAAGCAAGATTGCCGGATAATGCTACTCGGCCGGGGCAGGCTGCTTCTCGTCGTAACAGCAATGTTAGCTTTGATACTGCAACTGCAACTGCAACTAACAACCACAGCGGGCGAAGTAGACGGCAAAATGATGCCAACACAAGTCCAACCAGTGTCGCAGATGGTATTAGAGAAAGAAATAATGATTCAGTGGCAATAGAAAGAGCACCGCAACTGACTGCAGATACCAAATCCAAGAGTAGCAACAAACTGACAGTTGTACAGAGAGAATCTGCCTCTACAGTAACTAACGCTGCCGTGACGAGTGAAGAGGCTGTTAGGACATCAATGTCCACCTCATCTCACTCACGGACTGCAACAATACCTCTAGCTATCGCAAAAGTATACAAGTTACCAATTGTCAATCGAAATGCAGCATTACACACTATCGCCTCATTGGATACATCTTCACCAACCGCATATCTACAACAGCAATTTACTCCAGAGGAACTACAACAGAATATCGAAGTGAAGTTTCCACGAGGAGGTGGGAGAATCGAACCTACATCCAATGATGGTGAGGATGAAATTCGATATGTAGTGTACAATAAAGATGGAGAACTGCGCAGAACTTTGGTCGTCAATGAATCTGGCAAAGTATTAGAGGTGATCAAAAGTGCTGCCAAGCCTGTGGGTGATAACAACATCAAGTTGGGATTAGGGGATTTCATCTTTTACAGCGTGTTGGTATCCAAGGCAGCTGAAAACAGCTTTGCTGCATTCATAGCTTGTTTCATATCTATACTGATGGGACTAGGTGGGACGCTGGTGTTGTTGGCGGTATACCATAAAGCTCTGCCAGCTTTACCAATATCAATCTTTCTTGCTGTTGTATTCTTTGTGCTGACAATCTACTGCATGTCTCCCTGGATTGAAGCAATATGGCAAGCTCCATTTTACGTATAAAATATGCTTCTATTACATAGTGTTCATTAACTTTCTCAGTCTTATCTGTATACACATTAATGAATCACAATGCCTGCTACGAAAGTGCATATTATACTTATGGACATTATCTAATTGCTTTGAGAGTATGATAGTGGTTCTTTCGTGATGACGACGACATAAGTGCTTGTCCGGCTCAGGTCTTTCAAGCTGCTAACACACTTACAAATCCGAAGAAATTTGGGTGTAATCAGAAAGACTTTCGTTGTATCCGACACCTGAAACATACAAATGCGCCGGAGTGACTCGTATTCCTTGTAAAATCTCTTGTAGCTACTCGTGTTTTCACCGCCACTCATCGATGACAACTTCATTATAACTACCTTCCACTTGTCGCTTCTTGATTTTTCATTGACAAACTTGTTGAATTCATCAACGGGCAGTCGTCCCTTTTCGACCAGCGAAGTGGGTAGAAAGCCATCAAGCTGAAACTCACAACTTTGATCAATGAATATTTTGGAGGTAAAAGACACCTTCAATCTTGATATTGTGAAGTAAAATTCTTCAGAACCATCATTTGATGGAATATGATGACCATGAGAGTGAGAGTTTTCAAAAGAAGATGATTCATGCGGAGGGGGTTGCATCGTCATCATCGAAGGAAAAACACCATTATCAAACGTTGGAGGTGCCAATGGCTGTGATGGGCGTTCTTTGCCAACCACGGGCGGAGGAGGTATTGCAGCTAACAATTCACTGAGAGCATTATTATCGAATGTGCTCAGCGTTGGTGGATTAGCCTGCATTGGAGAAAAGGAAGCTGATCCTGGTGAGAGAGCACTGCGTGCCTGTGGCGAACTACGCGGAACACTGGCAGGTTTCTCTGTGGTAGCTTTAGATTTCTTGATAGATTCAATGCGAATCTTTTTTGCCAATTCACTTGTGATCCCTGAGGAAGTTTTGTTGGAACCAGGAGATATGACGACGTTCTTGATTGCATCTTGCACAACCTGTTGCCGAATCTGCTTCAACTGTTTACTTGCCAAAGCGTCCGTAGACATCACTATCAGGTCAGGGATCTCTAACTGCCCCGACACAACTCTGGTGCAGAGCATTGGATTTTTTGGGTCTTGTAAGTTGAACCGTAGGCTTCGCACTTTCTCTCGATACTCACTCGATAGCGCTTCGTTAGAGCAATACTTCATGAAAATAGCTAATTCAAGCTCCCAGGCCATATTGCTTACAAAATCACGAGTGCGTTTATTCAATTCCAGTCCAAGTGTTTCTACACCCTTGAAGAGACTCTTCTCCAAAAATACACGACTTTTATCACGTACAGTGGCATCATCCGAAACAAATAAAGAATCCTCATCCTGACTGGCAACATCTCCATTCTCAGAAGACAACCTTGCCAGAAGACTATCAAGGTGATCATTCCTCGAGCTCACAATGTTTGACGGAGATTCGAACCGATTTTTTTCCGCAAGGAAACGCCTCTCTTCCGATGCAACCCTCTCAAGCTCCAGTTGTTTCTTGAAGACGTCTGAATTATTGATCTTATCAAACAGACGAAACAAAGATCGGATCAAATCTTCATCTTGAACTACCAAGTTTGCTGTCACCGAAACCAATTCCACGACTTTGTCATTATATGCGGTGACGCCGCCAAAAGTTGCAACCAACCCGTTTGCCTCAAACAACTGATAGGTTTCACTTACGTCTAAAACGGCCTCTTTCCAGCTATCTTGGCTATCTAGGTCGACTTTGAGACATTCAAATAGCAAAACACTCCACTTTAGTAGGCTCAGACCGAGTGTAAACGTGCTCTGCTTCATCATCTCAACGGACAATCTCCTGGGCAAGATTTTGGTAGTAATTTTATTCAAGGAGAGTTGCTGCTGAACTTCATCTGGAATGCTGTAGAATACCACATGTCCATGCTCTAAAATTGATAATGCATGATCAACCTTCAGCACAAGCCGAATATTGTTGGGACCTTCAACTGCCGTTTGTTCAGTGACAGCATCTCGCAGTGAAGTGACCCAATCAAAGACTTTCACCATCCAATCAACAGTCACCTTATCTTCTGTCATTACCGATAGCTGAGAGGATATCTCTTTGAGAGAGTTCAAAGCTTTTTCAATGGCAGAATACATTTCACTGCCCGTGAAACGATACAGAAGAAAGTCTCCACTGGCAGCAAGAAGTGAGCTTTTATCAGGAAGGCGACTCTTGTTTACATCGATCCCATGATATTCGTCGCGGAAAAGTTCATTTACAAGCATCTCTTTGACTTCATGAGCAGCTGATGCAGCGTTTTTCAAAGTGCATAGCTCTGGAAACTTGACCTTGGATAGAATGTGACTTTGGGTGATTGCTTCAATCGTTTCAACTCTGATAATTTCGGAAAACATTGGATCCTTATCTAAGTTGATGAGTGATCTTGCAGTTTTTCGCCACTCTTGGGCAAGACGATGAAGATCTTTCACAAGATTGTAAACCCGAAGAACCTCATTGTCCAGATCATTACCGCCTCGTGAAGACGCACTGACAGGATTCCTGTCATACAGTAACTGAAGATCATCTACTGAGATTCGATCAATTGAATGACTTTGCACTGATCCATTCGCAGACTCAAATATGATGGGATGTGAAAAAGTGTCGACGAGCCAAGTCACACTCAATAATTTCGTTGCTATCACTGCTTCGATGCCACTACTCCGCAGTAATCTGGCCGCAGACTCGAGCTGTTGGCTTTTGAAATCCGATTGTATAGTCTTCAAGTCGAGCAAACAACAACGCAATTCGTTTTGATGTAGGAAGCAGTTTAACTGTAGCAACTTTGAACATGTGGTCATGACATTTGTAGCATTTCGTTGCAGCTGCTCAGCATCGCTGATCAATTTGTTTACTGATGAGGACACTTCCGAATCGCGGACACACAGTGAGGATAACATCTTAACATCATTCAAGTCTACGCCGCCCCCATTGCTGACGTTTTGCAACAAGGAACAAGTCATGATCCTCCAAAATATATCACGGACAAATCGCAATGGAAACCCCGATTGAAGATCAGCCTCCGCACCAATGACACGACGCAATAAAAGTTCTCCATGAGGACTAGATTCAATAACCTCCCTCCTGCTTATCAGGCTTGCGCACTCCCCATTTGAAAACGATGTTATTGTTTTGCTCCGTAGTTGAGACAGGAGTGGGGTCAATGTAACTTCATTTGACAACATGAAATCTTGACCCTCGACAATGACTGATGCAAGAAGCAAGTTGGTCAGCCTAACAACCTCCTGGAACTCTGCATCCTGGCTTTCAAGTTCTGGCGATTGAATCGCTTTCCATTTCAACAGCTTTTCAGTAATCGAGTCAACTCCAATCTTGAGATTTAGACCCCATCTCAAAACCCTTACCCACAAATCAACGACGTGTCGAGGAGGATTTGCGATTATGCCCTTCGGACGAGAAGCTTCAATCTCTTCAAGTTCATTACAACGTGTTTCCAAATGACACGATTCATTTACTAACACCTGATTCACTGAAGCAGCCCAGTCATCCACAACCTTTTCGATTTCCCGAAGGTGATTGCATTCTTCAACGAAACACGAAGCCAAGGTATCGTGTTCAACCAATAGACCTTTTATTCTCGACACATCAATCGCTGATACGATGCCAGCAGAAGCACTTGTCGAGATTTCTCCAAAATTATACCCATACGGTTGAAGTACTGATTTGATCGAAAAGTAATTCTGTCTCCAGTCACATCCTCTCTTGTATTGATTCCGCACCCAAGTTCCAGATTCGGGACAAATCAATTTTACATCTTCAGCCACAAACCACTTAACTTCTCTTTCAATGTATTCATTCGGTTTTACGTTCTGGCATTTTGCCATCTCCAAGGTGCTCGTCAATTCAGTGTGCAAATTTTCCAGTGTTTGAAATTGCTGTTTTCCAGTCGTTGTCGTGCTTTCTATCATTTGGAGGGCTTTTGCATTCCAATCAATAAGCTGATTACGATAGTATAACTTTTCCTCAACTACAGACAATATTGGCAATTGTCTCAGCTCAGCGAGAGCCGATGCAACACCTTCTTTTGTTCGGAGTGACGTGTCTTTTGACGTACTCTGCATACTACTGGAGAGCTTAGCTGCCATGTTGCCTACAATGTGGGTGTGAGAATAACAATTTGCCGATAGCATAGAGATTGAATCCTTAGTGTTTTCCTTCAAAAGGGTAGTGGGATCAGAAACACTTTCACCAAAGCCACTGAAAGGAGGAGAGGGTAGTTGGGGCAACATAACATAACGCTCAATAACACTCTGTTTCCAAGAAAACGAGTAGTTAGACGAGAAATGTCGACTAAAGGTGCTTGCGTGACAAATAATCACTTACCTGAACAAAGGAGACTCTCTCGCGTGATATCTTGGCATGCACCAAGTCTAAAATCCACTGCCTTATTTTGATAGCATTTTCAATATCATCTCGAGTGAGAGAATGAGTACCATTAGCAGATACTGATTGCTTTCCCAATGGATTTATGTTTCTCATGATCGATTGTTCCCCCGCAGCATGTGTCGACGAAGATAACTCGTTTCGGAGACGAGTCAGTGCCAATTGGCACGAGTCACTCGAAGCGTCAGCATTCCCACTTTCGTCAAAAACGGTACATGCTTTGATTGCGCTCCATGCCTCCATCTCAAAAAATCTAGCACGGTTGAGTTTTGCCTCCAAATCAATCCTCCATGAGGAGATGTCAAACAGAGTAATCTTTTGAGACGCGTGCACATGCGATTCTATGTCCTCAATTGAATAAAACGTAGAAGATTTTCCATATACCATGTCCTCAGCCTCTTTGATCCAATCTTGATAAGGCTGCCATAAATCAATGTACAAAACTGACACGATTTGATTCAACGTGGATCTCATCAACATTTGCTGCTTGTCTTCTCCAGATCTGTTTAGAATACTATTCATTGCCTCATCTAGATCATTAGACGAGACCTTTGGTAGTACGTTGTCACTGTTCTGCTGTTCACTCAATTCATTTGTGTTGGTACGTCTTCTCTTTCTAACATTTCTAGAGGATTGTTCGTCTGAAACTTTTTCTCTTTTGTTGGGTATGAGAGCGAGAATTCGCTGCAAAAATTTAGCACCATTAACCAGAAACTTCTGGATAGAATCCTTTGAAACATGTGCAGTGGCGAGGGGATCTTGATGATTGTTCGAAGCTCCATTCACTCTGTTGAACACATTCAATGCATCAACTTCTCTTGAGAGCCAAGCGCATACCTTCTTTGACTCCTCTAAGCAGCTACGCAGATGCTTAACGTACGATTTGTTTGCGAAGGGTCCCGGACCCTCATCCTCACCATCGACAGTGCCACCACTCAAGTCGTCATCGGCATGTGGAGAAAGTTGTTTCGCGAGTTGTATTTGTGTTTCCAATAACTTGCTATATTGAATCAGCCTCATGTTATGGTTGCTCTCGTCGCCGTTTTCGCTGTCGCATGCTAAAGTGTTTTCGTCATGTGGAATAGACGTACTAGGAGGTAGCGAGTCAGCAATTTCATCAGGTATAGCTCCTTCTTTTATCAAGTCAACATCACACGAAAGCAACGCCAGCGTCCTCTTCGTCCAAGCTCGCACCGAAGGCCGGACAATCTTTGGAGTCAATGGCATCGTGTACGTCACATCTTCTGTGTCGCCCAAGAAATAAACAACAAAGTTTCCATCTGCGTATGAAAGAATTTTACCATCATACCAATCAATGGCATCCGCCCCAGTGTCATCATCATCATCATCATCAGCTGTAGATGTTGCGTCTGATTCACTCGCGTCTGATTCACTCTGAGTATCTTCGTCAAATGCTCCCATTTCTTTTTTGAGTCTAGCGATGGGTACATCTTCCTTTCCATCCACTTCCATCGCTGTTGATGACTGTGTCGTTGCTGATGGTGATTTATTTCGTTTTCTACTCTTCTCACGACGAAATTCTTCATACGCCACCACTTCATCCCCCGCATTCCTACTCAACAACTCAAGGAACTGACGTACTTCTGGTCTCGATCGAAATTTGTACCCCTGGACGGGAGAGTAATAATACGTATCGTATGTTTTCTTCGCTGTGGCAGATTGAGTTTCTCGTGGGACGATTCGTTTGTTCCATCCTGGTGGAAAGTCTGTCGCTGGTTCTAGAGGACATTGTAATTCTCTCTCTGTTAATTTTGCTGGTGCTTTGGGGTTGTATTTTTTATTGTCGTCCACACTCGTTGCGGCACCTGCATTTGAATTTGTTGAAGCACCAACTGTCACTGCCGAGTTTGAAGATGACGCTGTCATAATGTTCTGACCAACCCCTCCATCCAAACGTACTTGTTTCGACTGTTGAACTACTGACACTGGATAATTTGATTGTGTGATCCCCCCCACGAGTTGCGGAGCTTCCACCTTCGGAACCACCGCCATTGCAGCAGCATTTTTAGGCGTAGCAGTATTTGCGACTGACATCAGCCTCCTCTCAAAATTAACCGTCATTGGTCGTGGTGCATCCTTCAACGCAGTAACGACCTGTATGAAATACGCTTTTCGTTGATCATCAGTACTACCGCTACTACTTGGAAATCGTTTGCCATTCACCCCAACTATGACATCACCAACTTGAACCAAGCTTGCGTTTGGTGCATTGGGGGATACTTCTGTGATGACGATTTGGGTAGTGGTAGGAGTGCCTTCGCCCCCCTGCTGTTGTTGTTGATGACGCAGTGATAATCCTAATTTTGATTCGTGATATACTACATTGAATGACACTGTTTGTGGACGTGTAATAGGAGTTGACTGTGGTAGTGGAAGCATAACTGGTTGAGGACGCGAATAGACTGGCAGCGGTGGTTGTGGTGGTGGTTGAGACTGCTTTTTGGCTGCATCATAATCGAGAAATCGTGGACGGTGTTGGTAAGGTTGTGATGACTGTTGTTGTGATGTCCTTCGTCGTTGTTGCGAGGATGTTTTTTTGTGCTTTACAGAAGAATGATGCGGTCTTTTACGCTGATGTATTGGCAGTGAAGCTTGTTTCTGTCGTCGTTGTTGTTGTTGTTGTTGTCCAACTGCAGTAGTAATAGAAGTATTGTTTGTAGATTGCGTAGTCGCATCCTCCATTTTTACCACAGCACCTTTATTTTTCGTAGTATCATCATCTTCAACTCCACCACCACGAATGCTCATTACCACATCCTGTGTATTATCACTAACTTGATAGCTATGGCTACCACTATTACCATGATCAACTCTGTCTCCCTCTGGTGGTGCAATATTATTATCATCACCGTCACCATTCTCCTCATTTGGCTCCCAGAAAATTTCCCACCATCTTCCTACGAGACTGTTGGCCCATACTTCCATGTCCATCTCTTTTGCCGCTTCTCGTTCAAGTGATGACGACGCCTCAAATATTGGTGAAGTCTGCTCAGTTGTTTGCATCGCAAGAAGTTGTTGTGGGGCGTTGGCGTTGTTATTGTTGTTTTGGCTTACCGCACTATTGCCGTTCGCAAGTTCATGGACTGCATCGAGGGCATGGCTAATAATTGTAGGAGCCACATTGGACGATTCAGACTCCATTGATATATCGTGATTGGTATTAGGGTCACTCGCCATAGCAATCCATTAATTTATATATATTCGATATGATAGCTGACGGATTGTCCAAAATCTTGTGGGTTTTGAAAGTGTCACCTATCTCGAAGCCGCCAAGTTATTGTGTCCAATAATATAATCAGCAAATGGATTTCTTCAGAACCGTAGCACAATGTAGAGGCATTTACTGGTGAAATTTTTGCTTATGGCCTTATGGCTAGGGCTAGCTGATAACTTAGGTAGCTCTGGCATCTCATCACTCATCAGCCAGATAGATCCCCATAGATTGAGGCAGATCCTGATTACTTCAGCAAAATGTACGTAGGAATTAGTAACCATTTTGGCGGAACCATCTCCTTGCAAGTAAAGTTTTGAGTTCAGCAAGAAGAGACTATTGCCACTAATAGAGATCTTGTTTGGGATTGGGTAGAGAGTAAGGATTCCTAAAGTCTTACTCTAATATGCTATTATGATGATCTGGGGTAAATTATCTTTGCAATCCTATCTACTACCACATTACAGAAAACACCAAGCTGATGAGAGAAAGCGAAAGCCATTTGATTCGAACAAAAAGGTTTTCAGATAATGTGGCAGCAGCGCTTTCATCTTCGGTAGGACACAAGTAGTCTGATAAGGCTGCAAAATTGCTTAGAGCACGGCAGGCACCATTGTGTAGCCAACCATATTCACCACCGGCGAGATCCTTCCAGAGGTCGGCCGAATAGGGGCCCGTAGTAACATGCACCCAACTCCTGGCGACGGGTCCCTGATCGGTGCGCAAAGTATAGTTTCCATCAGAGCTCTTGTAATAGTTGACAAAGTCCGAAAGGGCGAGATCGCGATTGAAATCTGGAAAGGTCGGCGTCACAGTGCCATTCTGCTCATACACGTAAAAACCATAATTGAAAGGATCCATCTCGAACGCTCCTGGTGCCACATAGTCAAGATACGCTGGCGAAGCTTCGCCGGGAATTCCCGTACCTCCCTCAGAACAAACAATGTTATGCTCAATCCAGTGCATCGATTGTCCGCCGTTCGTTTCATCGTAGAACTTGGGCCAGCCATACTGTCCCCTGGCATCTGCGTGCTTGGCATCCAACATTATCAATGTGTACATCAAACCAGGTTCGCAACCAAAGCTCAGTTCTGGAACCTCCCGAGTGATATCTGATGGCACCACGTCGGTGACTGATGGAACGTTGATAATGTCCACACTTTGCATAGAGAGGTCATAACTGATTCCGTCGTTGCACGGGTCCTCCACAGTGACAGCTTTTGATGGTGAGTATTTGATCGACATGCCAAACTTGAGGTCGGCTACGCCATTGGCGTCGGGGAAGGTGTCAAGATTGAGTGCGATGGCGGCCTCGCATACTTCCTTTGCTGGGGTGCTGTCTGGGCAAGCAAAAGTGGCTCGTACATGCACGGAAATCCCAAGGATTGCGACGACGGCTGCTTTCAGTGGTTTGACTCTCAACATGATGCATAAAAGTAGATACAAAGTGGATAAACAAGGCAAGGAGGCATCGAAGATGCAAACTGCAAACTGCAGGAAAGGACTTGAACTTCGCTTCAGAGATCTTTTTTGGATACTTTACTGCAGCAAAATGTACGTAGGAATTGGTTATTGTACCATGTTGGCGGCAACCATCTCCTTGCAAGTTGCACTGAGAGATAATAAGTACTACCGATAAGTACGGGGAGACAATTGGAGATGTTGTGTTGTATCAGCATCTGTCAGCATAGAAGAAGCAACAACACAAACATAAAATAATGTCGGAGACCGAAGAAACAACCACCATTCCCAGCGGCTGGAAGCGTGGAGTATCGCGCACACTAAACCGGCCGTATTACTACCACGAAGATGCCAAACATACACAATGGCATTATCCGACACCCGCCGAGGCTGCTGATCCCAGAGCAACCAAGGCTAAAATGATGAAGGAGCAGCAACAAAAGAAGAGATTAAAAACATCTTTATCTCCGACAAAGTCGCCTTTACCGTCGGTAGCCATAATTGTACCCTACAGAGATTTACATGTAAGCCAAAATAGAGCCAAGCATCTCTCGAAATTTGTACCCTACATGAAGCAATACCTAAACAATCTAGTCACCAATAACAAAATACAAGACTATCACATCTACATAATCGAGCAATCCAATGACCAACGAAAATTCAACCGAGGGAAGTTACTCAACATTGGATTCGATTATGCACTAAAACGATCCATCAAACACCCACCCAAACACAATCTATTCATCTTTCACGATGTGGACTTGCTACCTCAACCAGATGTCAGTGAATGGTATGCGACTTATCCGACACAACCAATCCATATCGCGCGGGTATGGGATAGATACTCCAATAATACCAAATACTTTGGTGGCATTGTCTCCTTTAGTGAAAACGATATGAAGCGAATCAACGGGTACCCAAACACATTTTGGGGTTGGGGAGGGGAAGATGACGAGATGCAAAAGCGATTAGAAACTTGTGGGATACAATGGGTGGGACCAACGTCGGGGACAATACAAGATTTGGAAATGATGGATTTAAAGACAAAACTTGGATTTTTGAAAGAAAACAAGGAATGGAAGTGTATGGTGAAGTGGGAGGCTTTGGAGGAGCATGAGAAGACTTGGAAGGTGAATGGTTTGTCTGATTTGAGTTATGATATATTGAAGATTGAACGGATGGATAAGGAGGATGAGTTTGTGGAGAAGAATGGCAGCAAGGTTACGAAATTGACAACAGATGTCAAATTGAATGGGAATCATTGGGCTAATGCGAAGTGTGGCGTTGAGTATCTTCCGCCGTAACCTATCAGGCAATGTCTATTATGCCATATGCCATCACCTATTGATGTTTTTGCTTCTCTGTTGTACAATTGCACTTCGCCTTCTATCTTGAAAACGATTAGATAGTCTTAGACGCTTTGTCTATAGTGCCCACTCTCTGCTCTGTAGATATCTCGCTTCTCGCTCTCCCTCCCTCCTCCCTCTCCTCCTTCTGCTTTTGCCTCCATCCCGCATCCCGCGGGCGGAGGTGATGCGCTGCGACCTGCCACCGATGTATCAGTAACCAGGCTGATCCGATACTACTTGATTGCTCTTGCTTCTCAATCAAGTCAAGAGGTTTATGGAGCGATCGTTGCGTTGATGGCGTCTGTCTCTCTAATATCTTGGCCCATAAGAGCGGAGGAAAAGAAGTGGAAGTGTTACCGATGACCAGGCTGCTAGATGGGCTAGCTGAAGGTGAAGCTTTGATCCAAGAACTTCTTCCATCTATGAAGAAGTATCCGTCCGAGCGGTGGTTGCGTAGGTGAACACTTTTCGAGCCACAAGTTGGCTGTCGTCGACATCATGGATGGTGAGGATATCGATGGTAACTCAGTTGATGTGACCGCCTTGCACTCCAGGAGAGCTACCGGTAGGCAGCAACAGGCCG
>JALLBH010000613.1:0-16257 GCA_036940005.1 Skeletonema menzelii
CTCGTAAAACAGCCGATAGAACAGAGTGATCCAAATTCATAGTAGAGGAGGGGTGATTGAGAAGTTCCGTCCAGAGATGTCTACATCGCTGCTTAATGGCCACATCGACTCAAACAACAAAGTAAAACATTACGTAACAATCCACTACATATATATAGATGGAAATGAGTTCGTATGCAAAAGGACGATGTTGTTGATGTCTCAATCACCTCAATATTAATGTGTGTACGAATCCATCGAGATAATTCATATGTACTGAAATGCAGTTATTTATCATCATACGGCGTTGCCGTCGCTAAAATAATGGTCTATGCTATCAACCATGACCTTATCGACATAGTTCGTCAAATGTATTGTTCACATAGCTTTGTCGATGCAATATAATCGCTCGCATATGGAGCGGAAGCCATTGTGGACATGTTGGAGCAATTTTGTTGCGGTATTCGTTATCTCCTTATTTGAAAGAGTTCCTTTGCTGACACAACGGAACGACAGCTAAATTGTATTTTTAGTGCCGTGACTAGCTGTGACTAGCTGCGTAGAAATTCACATCGGAATCAGTATGAAAAGTAGCTAGTCGACTAGCGACTAGCCCCAACGGGTAACCACGTTACCATAGAGGAGAGGAGCGAGATGTGACACTACAGAATCTACTCTCAATGTACCTTTCTCGATTGAGAGAAAAACCGATTCCATTTTTTGGAAGCTAAAAGATCCGTTCGGAAAAACTTTGTTGACAACCTCACAAAGCTCTGACCTCTGACGCCGCCATCATTGCATTGTCGTCCTCCAACACAAAGCTGGTCGATATACCTACAGCCGCTCACCTCTTGAGCAATACATAGAGGATTTCAATCACATATAGGAGTATCATAGTCATATATAGTCAGGCAGCATGACCACCAGCAAAGAAGAGTTGCCAACAATTCCACTGGCACAAGAAGGTCAAAATCTTCAACCGCATGCATTTCATTTGCAATTGCCCCCTCATCATCGTACCGAGAGGTGAGTTATATTCTTTTTCTTTGCATTTGATGTATAAATCTTTGGATTCTGTGCTGCACACATGTGAGCCATCATTATGATTTATATATATATATATATTGCGACGAAAGTCGATATATATGGCACGAGATGGGAGCAATTTGAAACGTCATTCTTGCACAGTAAAGTTTGATGGCCAACATATCGATATATATCGATGAATCCAAGTCAAATTTATAGATGGTCAACCATTCATGAACTGTGCTCTTTTATTTATACATGTACATGATGTTGAAAAATGTCTCACTAAATATATTTCTGCGTCATTCCTCTTTTGCTGCATCGCTTCAATTCCACACATCAATTGTTGGTTGTGTTGCATACAACCTTTCATCATTGTTACCATGCCACCGCCATGAATCATTCATGCCAACCGCTCTCAATTATATAATTCATCATCTTCCATTGTACACATGTTATATGCATCGTTCAACCTATTGTTTCAACATGTCGTACATCCTACATATGAAACTATATATAATGACTCTTATATATACTATATATACAGCGGAGTACCCTACATCACCATCCACGCACAACGTAAAGCACGTGCCATTTGGAAACTTGTTCATTCCATTGAATTGACTGAGGAATTATTTTTAGATTTGAATCTTAATGATGTTGATGGGTCCAAATTAACGAAGGAAGCAATTAGTGAAGATGATGTGGATAGTGAGGATGAAGTGGATGATGAGGGGGAGGAGGGGGTGGAATTTGTTTCTTTGGTGAGTTTGCTTCGTTGTTGTTGGATATGCATGATTGTTTTGTGGTGAATTTATGGTTGGTGACCACAACATACTATCGTACCCACCTTTCTCCTCTACTTTGTTGCAATTGAGGACTTATCATATTACTTTAACTTACACCTGGATCTTACACACCCCTTTGATTCATCCCATCCACTCTCCAACTATTTGCCTAAAACAAAAACATACACAGCACGCCATCTCCAAAAAGTGTATCCGGCTACAAACTCAACTAAGCTCCCTTTACTCCCTCAAACACGATGGGATTTCTCAATTTGAATTGGCGCAGATTATGCTCAAGGTGTTGACTTTGTTAAGTGCCACTGTGGTCATTGAAGAAGAGGAGGATGAGGAGGAAGAAGATGGGAGTATTCATGGTGGAGTGAAAAAGATGGTAATTAATGATGATGAGAATGGTGGTAATAATCATGATGGAGAGAAGAGGGGGAGGAAGGTGACAATTTGTTATGATGACATGGGGGGAATTATTGGTGGAAAGTTTAGTGAGGAGGACGAAGAGGATTCCATGTTGGTTACCTTGAATGATGGACGGAGAGTTATCAAGAATGTTAGGAATTCAGATGATGCTTCCCCCATGGAGGATACAGTTCGAACAAGTGAACAATTGGAGGAAGGTTTGTCACGTCCATTTGCACTCCCCCATCCTGCACGACAGGCATTATTATCCATTGTATTGCTCATGCTATCGAAGAAGGGTACCTGGCGATCAGTTTCCAATGCCGCATTATTCCCCGAGGGTGATCCAAACAACAATGATCGTTGGATGTTACTTTTGAATTGGCGTGCATTGTTATCCATGCTACTCCGTACAGCCCCACATTTGGATGAGCACAAGACTGGAGCACCACCAATGGAGGCTTCGTCCATGAGGAGTAAAATTCTTAAGAGTACCGTGTCAATGATTCGTAGTTGTCGGTGTTTCTTCGATCAGGGCATCCGTCCCCCCGGGTGGAAGGGGGGTGGCCCAGTAGAGCTGGATGCTACCGCACGTGCTCTTTGGAAGATGACCGAAACAGATTTGTTGTATCATACACATAGCAACTCGTGCTTTCGTGCACAAATTATGCTCTATTTGTTCCACCCGTCGAAATGTTCATCGGCGTATTATTTGGAAGTGATGCCGAAATGGATGGAGAGTTGGAGGAATGTTGATCGTTGTCCGGAGTATGACTATTTGTGGATGGTCATGTTTGGTAGGACGAGGAAGTATATTCATCCGAGAGATCATGATTGGGGTGCGTTGCGAAGGCATTTGTTGACGCAGTGTGGATATTGGTAAGAGAGTGAATGTTATTGACTTTTTGAATGGATTGTTTAAGATATTGATACTCATCGCTATCATCTCGTCTTCTTCCTCTCTATTAGGCTTCAAATTCCTTTTGGTGGTGTTTCATCAGATAAATCATTCCCTCATGCAGTGCAAGCGGGAAAACGATCATTCCCAAGTCGTCTTAAAGCATTCGTTGGAAGTGGGTCGAAGTATGAAGAGGGGATCGATTTCGTGGGCAGGGTAACAAAGCTGCTGATGTTTTGTTCTGGACCTCACTCTACATTGGAAGCCAATGATGTTAATATGGACAGTGAGGAACCTCAATTATCTGAGGGGACTGCGGAGCTGCTTTCATTTTTGAACTTTGTGAAGCCTTACTTCAACCCATCCAACACTGGTTCTTGGACTTTCCCGTTGGGTGCCTTCCTACACTATTTGTCGTACGAAATAAGTCACAGAATGGGTATCATGGCTGGCTTGAATGTACTGAAATCTTCACACCCAAACTCCTACAAACAGCTTTGTAATGACGAGCCATATTTGAGTTGTGTTGAGCTACCAGGGCATGAGATTGTTGCCTTCTTGGACACTCTTCTACCATTGTGTCAGCAAGCTCTTTACAGCAAGAACGCCAGTGTGAGTCACGCTGGTGAAACTGCACTGTTGTACCTTGCTCAAGTCGATCCAGCGAGAGTGGCGCCTCCCATGATTGATTTCGGTCTTCGTGCATTAGATATTACTTCCGTCAATTTGGCTCATCAAGCGCCATCTGCATTATCAGCTTTGACACGATTATTTCAGCCTGCTCTGCGTCAATGCCCAACAATGGTCCTCTCTCGTCTTCCAGAAATGTTGAGGTTATCTTTGGCTGGAATTGACAGTAATGATCAAAACAAAACAATGAGAACTTTAATCTTTTATCGCAATCTCGTTATGTGGCTTCCCGTTGGGGGGGCTCTCAACATCGAATCGGATGACAACGAGTCGAAAGGAACCATTCAGATTGGCGAAGGCTTGATGGATCAACGTAACAGCATCGTTGCCACTGCATCTTATAAGAGTGCATTAGCATCTCTCCCTGAAAGTTCTATTCTGGCCCAAACCAATGCTGCCATGCTCGATACGGATTCTGATTTGGATACGGTGATGGAGGAGGCAATGTTGGCCATGAGCGACTGGTCTTTAGCATTTCTCGATCGAATCTACGAATTGCTGAGAGCTACTGGAGAGCAGGAGAAGGTAGGAAAGGGCCACAGTGGCTACGGGGCGTCCCATGGATCGATGGACATTGCTGTCACTAAGAATGTATCCAGGATCATGAAGGAAACTTTGACTTACTTCTTTTCGTCGATGGACGCGCAGACTTACAGATCTGCATTGCGGTCTGTTTCTCGATTCTTACAAGAAGAAACCCTGCCTTTTGCGGTGAAGGACGCATCGTTACTTTGTCAGGCTGTTTGCATGACTAGATTCGACCTGAAAGATAGTTCTGTCGATGCGAACCCCGGGCTCGATGCTCTTGTGCCGATCTTAACGGAAGATTTGGAACATAGGTCGACAAAGTCGGCAATTTACCGTCTCAGATGCCTTGCAGGCGCTGTCAGATATGCCGGTTCATCTGTATTGAAGCACCGTGATAGCATTGTTGCTGCCATTACACACGCTCTATCCCAACCCGACGATAAAGTCTTGTTCAAGACTGGATGTAAGCTCCTTCGTCACACCCTGTCTTCTCAGTGCGAAGAGTACCCAATTGCTCAGTCCTCTCATCCAATGAAGAGTAGTACCAATTACGTTCCTGGCGCATGTGCTGAGTTGAAACATGACGGCGTTAAATGGTGTATTCCTTCCGGCAAATCCATTGATTTTGCCGTCGATTTGGTCGGCCAATTCTGTTTGAAACGTCTTCGCAGCTTAGGGGATATAACTGGAGACAATAATATCCAGCGATGGAGGCAATCGCTCCGTGTTCTTCGTTACACACTAAGAGGTTGCCTTGGCATTCTGTTGGATGATAGCGCTGACACAATTCTATCCCAAGAAGGAGAACTTTGTCCAAGAGAAAAGGCTACAGCTTCTATCATCAAAACCTCTTCACCAGAGTCACAAAAGATTCTGAGCAATCTTCGCCGAAGGCTCTGTTTTAACTTGATGGATATTACCTGTATTATTGCTAGAGATACGGTTGACTGCGAATCGAAATCAGATGAAAGCCCATCCCTATCAATCAGCACCGATGCCAAAGTATGCAATGAAGCGATAGAGATTGCAGAGCTTTTACTTACTCGACGAGGAGCCCAGTACCAATCAGGAAGTGGCAAGACTATTTGGAGAGGACAAAAGGAGATTTTGGTGGATTTCTTCCTAACGTCTCAGTGTGACTACATTCAAAATATCTTACTCCGTGCAGATGACGAATCCCAAAGAGGCTTGAAGTCGCTTTACAAAGATGGGGAGGAGTCTGGAAAGAATATATCCAGGAGTCTTCTCGTGAACAGGATTCACCTCGCCAATCAAAGTCTCACTGCATCTGCTTCATCACAGATACCTCGTCGGCTGAAGAAGCTTCGAGATGGAGTTGGAACGAACGTTGTATTGCCAGCAAGTCTTTTTACTCTCGAAATGAACATGGAGACACTCCTATCGCATTTCAGCAGTGAAGAATCACCCTACCAGGATGCAAATTGCTCCTCCCTACGTGCGTATGAAGCGGTAATAGATGGCTTGTGCAATCTTTCGTGCCATCCAAACATTAACGTACGAGGCAACGCCCTCAGCATCACCGACTTCCTTATGACTCGATTTGGTTGGGTCGTGAAACACCGCACAACACGTTTACTCTCGGCTATATCGCTTCGTGACGATGGACTCGAGGGAGTCGATGGTATTCCGTCCACGCAGAAACTTATGACGCAAGTGAATGCACAGGGTAGACTGACTCGTCTTGCAGAAGTAGTGAAAGGTGTGCTAAAGCTTGTCTCTCTTCCTAAGATCTTGAAGCATATGATGTGGAACGAAGCCGATCGTTTTGAGCTAGTCAAGACAGTGTGTGGAACGCAGCGATTGCTCACGCTGCTGCCACCAGAAGATGTCGCAAAAGTTGTATATTATGTCAATTCGATCTTCCTTCTATTCCGTTCAAGGAATTTCTCGCTGGTTCGAGTTACGAAAGCCGACCAGCTGGCGCACGAATCTTGTTTAGAATTCTTAATCGATTTGCTCCAGGATGGATCAAAATCGGCAACAGCACCGGATGAAAAGAGTGACGAGGAGGCAGATGACTCGGATGCTGGTGAGATGCACTGGAGAGATCGTCTTTTTGCATCGTGGTTTCTTCTTCAATTTGTCGATGAAAAGGATCTAGTGACTACCAAGCCTCAGCTCATGTCGAAAGTTTGGAGAACTTGTTTCACTCTTATCAAAGAGGAGGTAGGACAGCCCATACAACGTGTATCGTTGGGGTTGCTAGGACGACTGATCTCTCTTGCTTTAGTGGACATGTCGCAACCCGAAAGCATTGGAGCTGGGCAACCTGATCTTTGTCTTCTTCGAGATTTCTTCACGAGTGAACAGGCATGTAAGGCGTTAGGGAACGCCCTTGTTTATGACCATCGTGAAGACTCCAGCGTTGGTGGAGGCCACGGAGCTCAATGGTCGTCTGGAGTTCAAGAGATCATAAGAGATGCCACTGCTAATCTTGCGACAAGGACATTGTTTCCATTCCAGCGGGTCTCGGTGAAAACCAGTATCTACAAGCTTCAGCATTCACAGTTGCTATGCAGTGCTTTGTTGGCAATTGGTTACGATAATGCCAAGACAGCTGTGGGATACCTTTTAGCCCAAGCAAAAGAATTGGTGGCTTCTCCTCCATCCGAAGATCAGAGGAATCAACAGTGTACAGCAGCTGAGATATTTGGAGGTGTATGCAGAGCAATGCTGCTGTACAGTACCACTCCCGAAGACAGAGAGGTTATGTGGGATACTTTGTTGCTTCCATTCCTAGAGGACGCCGTCCAAAAGACCCCGACGTACATTATTGGAGCCTACTTTGACGCATGTAGATGGGGCATTCACCATTTCCCTCCTAATCATTTCTTCCCTCTTTTGAAGTTCACTGTTACGAAGGTTCAAACAACGCTGTGGCAACGCGACGGTGTTGAGGACACCGAGCAAGGCAGTGGAGCTGCAACGGCTATGGCAGATCGATTTGCTCTGCAATCGAAGTGGCTTTATTTTATTCAATCAGTGCTGATTGAGTTGGATGGTGAAGATGATGTAGGTGCCACGTCGAAGCTCCCATGGTACACGGCTGGTTTGATGCATAGCACTGTACTTGCTTCTGAAGGCTCCAATTACGAAGAACTGCAGTTGGGACAATGCTGGACGCATGTTTCTGAAGCTCTTATTCCATCGCTCCTCAATGCTATTGGGCATCCTTATGACAAATGCAGAGACCACATCGCTTCACTACTATTTCGTATGTGTTATTGTCATCGTAAGTTCATCAATACGCTAAGTTACGGAAAGGGATCATGCAATAATGACCCAGGAATAACAATTATGAATCAGCTGGTCGGTATTCAAGATTCGTCCTCTTATTCATTTAAGGAAAAGAATCGGGCGCTTGGTACCGCGAGAAAGTTCGTCGCATATTGTGTTCATTGGGGAGATGCCAAACATGAGTATTCACAGTTCATCATACCGCTCCTGCCTCTTGCATTCAAAGCACTTCAAACCACTGATGAACAAGTGTCAGTTGAAGATCGAGGCATCGAGGCTGAATTGGTAAAAGGATTCAGATACGCCATTGTGAGTGCTTGTATTTTGCTCGAGTTTATTTTGACGAAACCTCTCGTTATCTCACTTTCGTGACTTGTTGTTGTCTTCTTCAATATTGTCTATTATCATTTCTTCTCCTGTAGGCCGATATCAGCACAGCGTGTGTCGTAACGTATGGCGTGCCGAATGATATTACTCGCGTGCTTACAATTTTGAAGGAGATGTCGGTACACGATAACTGGCAGATAAGGCAGGCGTCGGCTCATTTCTTGCGCTGCTTTCAAGGCGCACACAAATTTTTATTCTCCCAAGATCAGGCTGGAAGTTCACTATCGATTGCAATTTCTCTTTTGTCGGATGACCGTCGTGAAGGTAAGTGCATGTGTCATTTTACACCTATCTTCATTTTACACCTATCTTTTGAATGCTCATCTCAACAACTCACAATCTTTTATACTCCCAACAGTCTCAAATGCGGCAACATCTGCTCTCACAGGCATCCTTGCGACAATGCCACAATCCGCGCTGGAGGAACTCGTGGCAAAATACATCAAAATTGCTAACAAATCTATAAAGAAGAAGAAAAAGAAAACGACAGATGCTGAGATGTCCAAGGAGGAAGCAGAGGAGAAGGCCGCCAAAGAGAAGCAGAGGGCGAAGAGACAGCAGAGATCGGTGTTTGTTTTATGTGCCGTTGTGATGGGACGGCCTTACGATACACCACCGTACATTCCTGAAGCGTTGGCAGCCTTATCAAAGCACTCCTTTGAGCATCGAGCCTCCATGGGTGTAAGAGATGAAGTTAAACGTGTATGTAGCGAGTTCAAGCGTACTCACACTGACAACTGGGAGGCTCACAAGAGGCAGTTTACCCAAGAGCAGTTGGAAGCATTGGAGGATGTGGTCAGTACCCCTCACTATTATGCGTAAGGCGTGGTTGGGGATAAACGAAATGTTACGTAAACTCTTAGACTTTATCCTTCCCCTACACCATTTTCCACATTCCTCAACATCTGAGCCTAAACCATCTTTCTCTTTTTGGGTGCATTCTCCCCCATGTCATCGTCGCCCTTTCCTCTCTTTAGTTGCCTTTCTCCATAGCCTCCACATTTTCGATTGATTTTGATGAAGCAAACTAGCAAGTTTGCCACAAGTTCTAGTACTGAAGAGTAGTGACGGCACAGCACAAACATGATCCTGAAAAACTTATCGTTCTCCAACTCGTAACCCATCTCCATCTCATTCTTCTTCACTTCTTCAACGATGTTTTGTAGACATGTGGGAGAAACTTCTTCTTCGTTTCGCTTCAACCGCTCCCTCAGCTTCCTGTTTTCCTCTTTCAGCTTCCTGTTTTCCTCTTGAAGATCGGTAGTGTTGGTTGCTTGGTCTTTCTCACCACCAAGCTCTTCCATTTCCTCCCCTTCATTGGGAAGAAGTGGGAGGTCGAATTCTGGAAGACGATCACCATTAAAATTAGCAAAAAGTTCATCAAAGGAACCTCCCGCTACCGCTACCGCTACCTATATAAAATGAAGGCGTTAGACGAGGGTCAGAGGTAGGCACGCGAATAACATACCCCAGCAATTTCAACCCTACTTACTTCAGCTTCAGCTGTTGCAGCGGGTAAGCTTGGTTGATTCGTTAAAGGCAAATTTGGTTGAGTCTGCTCTTGAAATGGTCCCAATACTCGGGACAAAATAATTTGACTAATATCTGCAAATATCTTTAGATCTCCCAAAGTTTTGCTTACGCTCTTCTCCTTCACTTTTTCAAGGTGATCGTCACTGCCATAGTGTTTGCGCAACTCAGTTTCACTCCGGAAAGATTCGTTGCACTGAGTGCACTCCAACTCATTACATCCTGATTTGGTCATCTTTTTTTGGGCTTTCTCAACCAGTTCGTCGATTTTCCTCTCGGTATATTTGAAGCTGAGTTTATCTGCCCAATTATGAATAATCTCACGTGTCACTTTACCTTCGTTGTTACTCTCTGCCTCACTAGCCTTTCTCATCTGCACACTTGTCACACCTAATTCGCCTCCTGCAGATCGGCCTTGAAAGTGCGTCCTATCTGAAGAGGCGAGAGGTTCTTGTCCGTTCGGCTCACTACTCGGTAGTGAGCCGAACGGACAAGAACCTCTCGCCTCTTCAGTAAGGTCGCAATTTGAAGGTCGACCACCAGCAGTATCACTCATGATGACAAAGAGCTATTCAGAGAATCTTAGCATTGCATGGTTTGGTATCTGCTTTAGAGTGGTCCGATGGTACTTACCCTCTATCAATGCAGATGACACGTGCGTTATGTTCTGTCGATGCAAGTTCACGAGCGAGGTAGGGTCCACCATCAAGGAACTTTGTTGTGAACTTCTTGAAGCGCAGCTGCCTCCCTGCACACGAGAAAGCCACGTTCCCGGCAGAGTTCAGATGGTACATTGAATCTAGGTTTCATTCTATCAAACTTCGATTTAGACCAAGCCACGTCCCCGGCAAAGAGAAGCTGGTAGATTGCTTGTCAAAATTTCACACTCCAAAATAAAACGACTCGTGCGTAAGTGGGTGATGACGCTTCTAATTTTGGGCGATTGTAAGCCAAGTGATACACACAGCTGCACTTTCTTCCCTCCAATACAATCGACCGTTGGTCGACAAAGCAATCAGACTTTTAAATATTCATTGCATGTAATCAATCTGCTTCGCTCGATCTACATCATCTCTCAGCTGCACATGTCCCGTCCACTTCTTCCGCAGATAATTTTCACTCCTCATCTCCTCCATCCGACTCCTCGTCCTATCAAACGCAAACACCTCATCGCAGTGCTCATTCTCCAAATCAACCTGAAACATCTCCTCCGGCTTGGTCTCCGCCAAAATCACCAACTTGACATGATTCTCATACAACGCATCAATCAAAGTAATCCACCGTCGTACCAAATTAACCTCATGGTACTGCAACTTGGGTACATTTTCAATAAATACCGTATGAAATCGTTCCCCGATCGCCAAGTAATCCGCCGCACCAGCAGCTTTGGCACATAAATCACGAAATGAAAATCGTGCAATATCACACTCCTCACTTGCCATTGGAACCTTCACTTCACGTCCCTGTACATCCAACACCATAGGACGAATCTCCGACCCTTTCGTCAACACATGAAACAACTTGTCAAACCTCCTCTTCGCCTTTCCATCATCACCATCATTCCCCACAAAATACACACGTTGCTTCCCACTATCATCATAACTATCCCCCTCCTCATCCTTCTGTACCAATCGATAATCCATCTCACTCTCCCACATACTCACAACACAACACTCTTCCTCCAACAAATCAATAAACGGTATAAATAAATCACGCTGTAACCCCCCCTTGTACAAATCACACGGGGGTCGATTACTCGTTGCTACTACCACTGCTCCTCGTTCCAATAGGGCGGTGAAGAGTCGTTTGAGTAAGAGTGCATCGGCAATATCGGTTACTTGGAATTCATCGAAACAAATAATTTTACCGTGGGAGAGTGTGGTTTGAATGACGTGATTGATGAGGGCGTTTCCGGTGAGGGAGTGGGTGGTTTTGGCGGTGTGGATGGATTTGTGGATGTTGAGCATGAATTTGTGAAAGTGTACTTTTTGTTTGATGTTGATTTTGATGTTGTTGTTACGTGTAGACAATGAAGATGATGAGCTGGTGGTTGGTGCTGTAGTTTTAGGATCATCATCATTTACATCACTACTTGACGGATTGTCCGGCAATGAATTGTAAAATAGATCCATACAATAAGTTTTACCACATCCAACTCCTCCATGTAGATATACACCCTTTGGCTTTGCTTCTGTTGACAATTGTTGATTGGCACTGCCCAACGATGATGATGATGCAGTAGCAGATGAGGAAGTAGAGGTTTTGTTGCCCCAAGAAGAAAATAAACTTGCAAAACTCCACCCACCATCATTCACAGTATCATTCACAGTATCGTCACCATCCGAGTGAAAGGACGGAGAAGCCACATACTTTAAACAATCTAAACGAAGTCGATCTAATTCACGCAAGGCACGTATCTGATGTGGATCACGTGTTACTTCGCCTGAGGCAATGAGTGTTTCGTAATGTTGTAATAGACTTTTGGAAGATGATGACGCTTTGTGGTTATTGCTACTGCTACTGCTGTTTGATGATTTGTCGCTATTGTCAGTACTGCTGATATTATTTGTATTCTTATTCGGTATTATTGCATGAGTTCTTGTAGTACTGGTCGGTTCTAGCGGTAATGAAGAAGATGATGATATTGTTACACTTTCTTCTTGATCCTTCATTGAGGATTTTGCTGTGCTGAAATAATTGACGCTGTACTGATTCTTGTAGCATGATATTGTATACGCAGAACTTGACGGAAGTAACCGTTTATTGTGATGAAAAGTTGTGAAACTGCGGTGAGATATTCTGAGAGCGGCATGGCTGAATAGGAAAGAATGACCAAGACGCCGATGGGTGTTTATCGGCATTTTTTGATGTGAGCATCTGACAATTGGGGCGGCGGCGAGATGATGTCTCGTTTGATAGATGATTTTATGCTGACATCGTCTTATTCCGAGGCTGGATATTGCTGTTGTCATTGTTCGTAAAGCTTCTTTGGTTGCATAGGATAGATATGTAGGGCGCAGCTTCATCTATCCGACAACATCATTGTCGACGAACGACGAACGAAAGATTGTTCAAGGGGGGAAAGGACTTTATTTTCATGAAGGGCTATTTCCTTTGGAGTCCTCTTTATTTCAGGGACTCACATTTTAGTGACTCAGACAGGTGTCTGAGGTGCATCTTTTAGTGTCTTGTTTGACCATCTTGTCTGCATCTTGTCTTTGTTCATCTGTCAAGATAAGTAGAGCCAAGACATTTCAAAAGCGCACTGCCTTGTTGACAAACAGTGCACTTTCTCTCTCATAAATCGCACAGAAAAACAATAACAGATATACTTAGCATTAAAAAAAGGGATGAAGAGAAATACTCAAAAGAGATCTCCTACCCGTGGAAGAGGAATACACAATATACAGTTCCTTCCCTTCCCAATACTTACGCCCAAGTATGCAACCGAGAAGAAATGGCACTGGATGGCAGGAAGAAGATGAGAATGAAGCTGATTGATAGATATAGCGAATATAGTATAGCACACGCGTATAAATTAATGAAAAACGATATGCACCTCCTTTCTGATTCTGAGAACCTGATTTGTGCATCCATATATTGGCTTTACTGCATATGTAGTCTCTTTGTTCCTGCCGAACACACACTCCTCCATTCCGAGCCTATATTTTGTGAATCCTTCTCTACGCTGCATACTTTGACCAAAATTGCTTTGCTACTGTATCGTTTTGCATTTACCTTTGCGCTATGCATATAGCACACTCCTCCTTTCCGAGCTTGATTTGTGCATCCTTCTCTGCTGCATTGTTTGTGCTTTGCCCGCCCCATGTCCAATGCACACTCCTCGTCCCTCTTGACTGCTTGATTTGTACATCCTTCTCTGATGTATATTGTCTTCCCTCCATGCCTTTTGCACACTCCTCTTTCTTAGCATGATTTGTGCATCCTTCAACGTGGCAAATATCACAACTTTCTTTCGAAGCGCTCCCCCTTCTGACGAAGATGGCCTTTATGTTTTCCTGTGAGTTACCGCGGGGCAAGGTGGAGAACCGAATGGCATGCTATCATTCATTAGTAAATTATCTCCTAATCCTCCCCTTCAAATGTGTATGATGGCAATTCTAGGAAAGGGATGACATTCTTGAAAACGATGTCCTCATTTGGCAGGGGCAAAGTAGACTGGAGTGTGGCAGCTGCCTCATTCAAGTAGCGACGATGCTCTGCTTTGCAGTGCACGATTTTGCGCAGAACTGATCTAATCCACGTTCGTATCGCCTGGGCCTTTCCCCCTACATCGAAAACACCAGTACCAGAGGGTGTGTCTGGAAGAATCCTATTGATTGTATCAATTTCTTTGTTCATATCATTTTTCCATTCCTCCATTAGCAAAGCGGCAACAGTTTCATGCACTCCCCCAACCAGTTCCACGCTATTCAATTTGACACACCCTTGGAATATATTATCATCAGCAATGACGCCATCTTTCAATGGGAGGGTGATGCGCTCCAAAGAGCGGCAGAAAGCGAATGCCCCCCCTCTGATTGCACCCCTTCCGATTGATTCGAAATACTTACCAAAGTTGGCGTGCGTTAGATTTCTGCAACCAGTGAATGCAGACTTCTCAACGATCTTGATGGATGGCAGGTCGACGCTGCTCAAAGAACTGCAGCTACCGAACGCCCATTCTACAATTATTTCCAGTTTGCCGCACTCAACATCATTCAGGGCCCTACAACTGAAAAATGCACTCCGCTCAATAATTGTGACGCCTGGCATGATTACTCGTCGCAAGGAAGGGCAATAAAAGAATGCTTCTGCTTCAATCCTTTCGACTTTATCATGGCAAATGACTACTTCGATGTTTGGATGCTCATAAAATGCCCGTGCAGGAACAACTTTGAGGGATTTGTCTATGCGAACATGAGTGACATGCCGAGGAATTACTTCGCCGACCATGCCGGTGAAGATGTAATACTCGGCCGCCATCATTCTAAAGGCATGCGAGATGTTGTCCGCTGTTGTATTAGCGTCAACGCTCAACGGTGGTTTTGTAGCGCTCTATCTCCTCTTCGCCTTCGCTCTTCATCGCAACGAACTAAAAGCGCTCTGACGGGCACGCCCTTGATTTAATTTAGTTCATTTTAGGTCATAACTTTCATCAAAAGAGGGCTTTGACCCCCAAATGTTTGCTCTCGCCCGCTGGAAAACTTGCTCTATTATTTCTCTCGTAGCCATTGATTGAACGCACCGAATAACACCGCCGCCCCGCCCATCAATATCCACGTCTCATTCAACCCAACAACAACAAAATGTGCAAAGTAGGCATCCTCCTAATAGGTCTCGACCTCTACCACTCCGCCTCCAAATTATTCCAAAGTCTCCTCATTCACAAAGTCGGCTCACCACTCGATCTCGCCGTCCATCTCATCGCATTACTAACATTGTTATTCGCCTACCGTGGGAGAATTAAACGATCTATCGCTGGTAAAGTCGTATTACCCGTAATGATGGTGAATGCCGTGAAACAATTGATTGCTGGACAGTTCATCTCCTTTACAACAACAACAGCTGCTGCTTCTGCTGCTGCAACTAATGAGGAGAAAATGAATTTAACATGGTCATTCTTTGATAATGCCCACACCACCGACTATGAACGATTGATGGTGATCAAATCATTGTTATTTTGTGGAGTAATGGCACGATTGGCATTTCAGGGGGTTGATTCGTGTGTGGGTCCGAATGAGTGGTTTCCGTGGCAGCAGGGGGGGGTTTGTGGTGAGGAGGTGGAGGGGGGTGATGATGAGGGGAAGAAGGTGGAATAGAGTATTGATGAGAAGATAGGAATAAAGAGGAATGATGGAGGTTTGGATATGACACAATTTTAATGAAGGGATGATGATTTGAGATCTGATATTCCAACAATGAATACAGGGGGAGAAAATGACAGTATTGAGTATGATGATGTGTGCTGAAGATTTAGGAGAGTATAAAACAGTGAATGTGATATGATAGAGGGGGAGATCAAAAGTGATTTTTGAGAGGGGGATTACAATATATATTATGTGATTTATCATGGCAACAAATGTCATGATGGCTAAACAATGTGTGTGAATAAATGGTACAGAAGTTGATTGCAACGTGTGCAAAACAATATGTTGATATGTTTTTAGTTTTTGCAATAAGTTGTTAGAGAGAGAGGTCTATATTGCAAAAATGCAGTTATTTCGTCGTGTATATCATCCTCACGCACTTGTTGCTTTCTGCACAGAGATGTCTATTCTTGACGTTCAGACGATGAAGGAGGCTTACCTTTCAAAACTGCAATGAAGCGTTATTTGTATTTGGGGAGGAGATACAAACACGTTGGAGTCCTGAGTTTCATACATTTCAATCCAAAATATTTTCATCTCATCTGTTCATCATTCTTATACCTCAACAGGGGACGAAGCCTTTAGCTTTAGCTTTAGCGGTCTCGCCCGAACAATCACAAGGCAATACCATGAAACCTCATCCGAGTGCATACTGAGACCTATTCTACTGGCTACACTGTCTTAGCTAACTTTCACTTGGCTCTCGCACTGCTAAATTCAGATCCACATTCCGAGCGACTTATTAAGGTTCCTATCATACAATCGCTGTTTTGGCCGTAGGCGTAGGTAGATTGTTCGATCTGTACGCCACTCCTCCTTCACCTCCTCACTCAGACTCAGCTAACATTTCCTACAATCCAAGCAAAGCTTAGAAATCAATCCTGCTTGG
>JALLBH010000614.1:0-46070 GCA_036940005.1 Skeletonema menzelii
AAACATCGAATATCAGATCAGGCCTACCTTTCTACTGATCAATGTGGCGTCTTCCATCAGTCGTCAAGCGAGAAAGGAACACTGTCACTGCTGCTGCAAAGAAACTGGTGAATAGTCAGTTTCGTTGGAATCAGCATGGCCACCGCTCTCTCTCTGCTATTGGCAGTTCCTCGCCCGATGTGGCAGTGCAACTGGATTATTACATGAGTCTTCAGTTTGCGGGTGTAGCGTGTGCTCTTGTGAATGGTAAGAGCTCCACTGCTTTCTGATGACATGTCATATGCGCACTATGTGGATAGTGTACAAAACCCAGAGGAATTGGAGAATTGTTGTGCGCAATGAGTGATGAACTTCCCATAAACGTTTGCAGTAACCGCTGATCTGAGCTTTGCTCATGGAGCTAATAACTTCCTTGGATGTCCGAGCGTATGAAATGGCTACTCTCCAATATCCTCTCTTAATGATTTCATTATGTGCAATACCATAACTTTCTCCTCACCTTTCTCTTCTCTCTCCCTCTCGTACGCAGACACTTACAAGTCCAAGGGAATCAACACCCTTCAATTCCTTCCAACCTGTCCAGTTGGTGAAGAAGCAGCCCGTGTACGTTCTTTCCAAAATGCCAACCCGTCGACTTTGGCAACATTGGGAAGCGTAGAGCAAAACATCTTCACTCCAACTCTCTACGATGATCCATCATTGAATGTCACGGCTGTGGCAAGTATGTTCCGTCGTTCTCCTTTGTGTATTGCAAGTATGGGCCCTTTGAAAAATGGGGATGTTGTCGGTGCCCATGAGGATACAAAGAATCTTTTGCAAAGAATCTTTCCAAATCAAAAGGTCGTGGCGTCTCCTCGAGGAACAAAAAATACGGATCTATTGGATGGGACATACGATGGGATTCAGGCCTACACCACGACAGAGGTCCCGGCATTACACCACTTGATGGAAAGTCGTGGCATGGATCCAAATGCTGTCACTTTCCAAGTACTCGAGGATGTAGTTGATGCAAGCAGCGGTCATTCTGCTCCTCAGCTAGGCTATTCTCAGATGCTATTTGTTGCCAACGAGGCGTTAGAGAGCACAGATCGTCGTGAAGCAGCGAATGCATTCCTCGCTGCGACATTTGATGGCTGGCAGTATGCAATTCGTAACCCAGATGAAGCTATTGCGGCAGTAAGTGAGGCTCAAAAGATGTTGAAGCTCGATGACGAATCAAATGACCACTGGTACGACTCACTCTCTTTCAAGAGAGAGATGCTTGCCTTGACAAACAACCATGTCAAGGAGACATTTGTTGGTGATCGTTTGGGTGTCTTGTCTTCTCGTCGCTGGGCTAAGGCAACTGAGTGGCTGCTGCAGGACAAGAAGGATGTCGATCCCTTGTTTGGTCTAGATCAAACTAGTTTGTGGACGCCCCCTGCGAATCTTCTCGCTGGGAACGAGCTTGCCCGCGAGGCATTAGAGGATGCGAAATTGTCTGCAACCAAATTTGAGAAGACACACGGTCGCAAACCAAGCCTTGCCGTGATTACTGTTGGAGAGTTAGCACGTTACGAGCATTCACAGCGTCGTCTGCAGTTGTACTCTAATCCTTCAAATAGTTGGTTCACAAAAGCTGAAGTGGGAAAAGCAAATGGATTTGAAGTGAAAGAGATCAATTTGGACAAGACCACGACTACAACAGATGCTTTGTTGAGTGAGATTTACAAGATTCGTGACAACGTTGACGGCATTCAAGTCATGTGGCCTCTTCCTGATTCCATTGACAGTGCAAAAGTATACAACGCTGTGCCTCTCGACAAAGATGTGGATGGGATTCATTACACGAGTTGGGGGAGCAAGTACCCACCTGTCACCCCTGCAGCCGCATGGGAACTAATGAATGCAAACAATGTGGAAGTTAAAGGAAAACACGTTGTTGTAGTTGGACGTTCTCCAATTGTTGGCCATCCTATGGCTCACATGTTACGCGAAGCTGGTGCAATGGTGTCTATAGCACACTCTTTGGTTGACAAGGATACTTTCCAGCGTCTTGTAGGACAAGCTGACGTTGTTGTTACCTGTGCGGGTTCACCGGGGTGTGTTCAGGCAGACTGGCTGAAAAATGGAGCTGAGGTTGTAAACGTCGGTACCACGTTTTCCGAGGATGCAGATGCATTGGTTTCGGACGTTGAGGGTGATATTGAGGCCAAGGCTGCTCGTTACAGTCCAGTTCCTGGGGGAGTGGGACCTCTTAGCATTCCTATGCTATTCCGTAATGTTGCGAATGCAGCTTGGGAACAGGAATCCTCTTCATCGGATGGCTGGGAGCAATCCCCAGCGACGCTTAGGTGAGCGAGTAGCTTGCATTAGAATTGCTTATGGTGTAGTTTCGTAAGCTAATACAACATCTTTTGTTCAAACTCAATATCTGCAGGAAAAACATTCACTTTGCTTCTTACACCGAAGCTCTTCAGTTTGCAAAGAAGGTAGATGAATTGAGTACAGCCATGGGTGAGTCTTAATGTTTATGTTCGTCACTGTATATAGCGCAGACCTTCTTGCTCACCCTCATCTCCAGATCATCATGCCAACATGAAGATAACTCACAAATGTGTAAATGGGGTTGACTTGGAGATGGAGCTCTTCTCTTTCGAGGCAAAAGAACTCACTCAGAAAGATTTTGATGCCGCAAGGGCTATTGACCTAGTTTACGCTGGCAATCCAATCAACATGAAAGACTATAGCTACGACCTTAAGCAGGAGAGCATTGCTCTATTCCCTGCCGATCCGAGGGGCAGCTCCAAATTGTTGAGAGTCAATTCGAAAGGTCAAGTCTCGTACTTTGAACATTTTGGCAAGAATATCTCTTCACTGCTCGATGGATGTCACGTGGTATTCAATAATTCACGAGTGTTGGATGCTAGGTTATCGATAGATCTTGGTGATGGCAACGAAGTGGAGCTAATGGTGAGTGATTAAATGTACATCAAATCTGGGCTTGAATGGTGTGTATAAACATTTTCCTCTAACATGTTGACTATTTCAAACACCTACAGCTATTAGATTTAGGCAACATTGATCCTGCATTGCCCTGTTCTGACCACCGCATTCAAGCCATGATTCGTTCAGATAAGGTTAAAGTGGGTGACATTTACAGCATACCAGTGAGTGGTGCCAAAGTTGAGGTGGTGAAATGTAGTGGGTAAGTGAAATGAGATGTCTTTCTCTTCCATTATCAATCTCCTCGTCAGCTAATTTTCTCCTCTCTTTTGTAGCATCTGGGAGGAAGAAGAAGAATCGGGAGGAAACGGATCTGATTGTGTAGTTCAAATTCATTCCAGTGATTTTATATCTGAATTTCTCGCTGTGAACGGATCTGTCCCAATCCCGCCTTATCTGCATAGGGAAGCTGTTGAAAGTGACAAGGAGCGTTATAACAATGTATACGCAAAAGATGAAGGTTCCGTTGCCGCTCCTACTGCAGGCCTGCACTTTACTGACAAAGCATTGGGTGAGCTGGGAGAGAGTAATATCTCAACCCTGACTTTGCACGTAGGAGCAGGGACATTCATGCCGGTGAGAAGCGAAGATGCACGAAATCATTCAATGCATGCTGAGCACTTTTATGTGAATGTTGGCGAGCTACGAAGCATTGTCAACGCAATGGAGGCTGGCAAACCAATTGCTGTCGTGGGTACTACATCAACACGTACTCTCGAAAGCCTACATTGGCTTGGAGTCAAGCGCTTGAGAGGCCTCTCGGGTAGTGACAATACAAAACAGCTTGAACTTGGTCAATTTGAATGGATTGGACTGTCTGTAGCCGACCCGAGCATCACTGCAGTTACCTCGTTCAAGGCCCTTATTGATGGCTTGCAAGACGATTATGTCTTGACCGGACAAACTTCATTAATGATCACTCCAAACTCTTACAATTTTAAGGTGATTGACCATTTGGTGACAAACTTCCATGCTCCAGACTCTACCTTGATGCTCCTAGTGTCAGCTTTTCTTGGAAAGCAGACTGATGTCACAACTATATATGAAGAAGCGCAAAATAGAGGATACCGATTCCTTTCTTTTGGTGATGCATGCTTGTTTTCACGACCAGGAGTACAGCTACCAAGCGAGAGGAAGTAGGTGGTAATTTAGAGTAGCATTAACTTCTGCGAGTGCATAAAATGATATGAGTACCATGTATGAAGTGAGAGTTTCAATCACGACAGAGGACGTAGATTGCGGCGAAACAATGATATGCTCTTAGAAACTTGTGTATTCAAATACGAGAGCCATGTTCTGTGAAGCCAGACTCCACTATTTACAGTTTCTTAACCATATGGTGCGACATCCCAAAGTTCCAATAGGGCATGGAACCACGAGGTTTAATACGAAATCCGAAAAACAAACTTGTGAAGATAAATGACACAGGCACTAACCAAAAGGGTGTGGGTTGAGCCGTATATCCGTTTCGTTCATAAAGCCCAATAGCTTTATTTCCTTCCAACACATCCAAAGATATTTCCTCGCAGCCATTCTTCCTTCCAATTTCATCTGCCCAGGTTAGAAGCTTCGACCCGACCCCCATCCCTTGAGCATCGGAATCGACCGCGATCATGTAGACATACGCCTCATCTTTCTGTACTGTATGAATATCGCATGGCATACCATGCAAAACGACCTGGATAAATCCCACTGCCTTATCATCTACCAAGGCCACAGCTCCGACTTCCATCATGGCAGGGCATTTTTTAAAGGTATTTCGAACTTCATTTTCAGTGGTGAAACTACCAAGCGGAATACAACAGCACATGTACTTGGAATTCAGGAAATCCTTTTGAAGACGAGCCAGATCTGCAAAGTGTTCCTCCTGCACTGTCTCAAGGATGACTGCAGGTCCAGGTGGTGATGTAGATGCTTCTCTTTTTGAGCCACCTACAGCGCCAGTTGCTACTTCCGACGCCGTCGAAGTTCCTTCGTGTTCTGGCTTGTCTATGCGATTTCGCGTAGCCGGATAAGACATACTTTCCTTTAAACCCATGTTACTAATGCGTCTTCAAACAAACTAGAGGGATACTCGTACTATTTGGGCTTGCTGATAGAGAGACTGAGAAACAAGCAGGGGCACGTTGGTGGCCTGTGGGTATCTAGAGAGATAGCTCCATTTAAGTAGAAGAACCAGAATATAGAAGAAGAAGCTGCCTCGACTGCTCCTACGGCATTTTGATTTTTAATGTAGGAATCAGTAACAAGAATGGCGCCACTCGTCATCACTACCTCTCTTATGTATTTACCCCTCCACCACATATCTACTCGTAACTACTAAAATGAAGCGTTTCATACTCTCACTGTTATTCACTACAGCTTGGTTTCTTGTTGACGCGTCATCATCAAATGAAGCATCGTCCTCACGAGCTTTCTTCAGACCTCATGATTATGATATCGTCAGGGAAGAAGTTCTCTTCGAGGGATGGAGAAAACTCACCCGACGAACTGTGCAATCTCCCAAGATGACAAAACACATCGAATTCGAAGTGATTGATCAAACGCATTCTACAGGGGGGGCTGTTATCATTTTTGCTTGGAACTCAACCTCGAAATCCGCGACAATCATTCGCGAGTACATGCCCGGATGTCATCGGGTGCTGGGCGGTTTGGCGGCAGGGTTAGTGGAGCAGAAACATGGTGGGTCAGAAGAGGCTGCTGCTAGGCACGAACTGGAAGAGGAATGTCATCTAGCGGGAGGCACTTGGTACCGACTAATCGATGAAGGAGTGTCAGTGCCAATGGACAAGTATGTCCAAACTGAGATAGTACCATACCTAGTAGTTGATCCGCATCATGTTCCTAACCCCAAACCGATAGACGATGAGGAAGACATAGAAATTGTATCAGATGTCTCAGCAGATGAGATAATGCAAATGGTAAAGAAGGGTGATATGAATTTAGTTGGTGGATGGGGCGCCCTTCTCGCACTGGTTAAGCTGCGCGAGCTGGGAGAGATTGAATAGAATACTTAAACTTAGCCTGCTTGTTTTTAGCACGACTAAGACTCATTACAAAGATGGGCAGTGAATCTTTGACATCTGAGATTAGCCATCAATCTTTGATATTTTATCTTCCAGTTTCTGCTTGCCCATCTCCCATCTATCAATCGATTTTGTTCTGGATATACTGTTATACATTCTACTTATGTTCCCCTGTCTGCTTCTCGCCTCCACCATATAATCTCGCACTTCTATATTGCCAAGAATAAAATTGCTGCTCATGAACAAAGTTCCTGAATTGAACTTGAGCCATTTCTCTCCGAAATGTTTCTCCACTATCTGACGTTGTAGTTGTTACAGTATTATTATTTGTATTTGTATCATCATTGTCGTCATCATCAGGTGGCACCAACAAGTCTAAAAAGTATAAACAATGTGGGTAGGATAGATATTTCGCATACTGAGGTTGCTTCCAGTATCGGAGGTAGCGCAAGAAGTCCAGAAATTGCTTTTGATTTAATATGCCACTTGTGGCGAGGTAGTGCAAGTATGCAGGTGAAGCTAGAGATTGCACAAATTCCAGCTGTATAAAATTTCAAAAGTAAGTTATATTGGATCCAATTTTTGCAAATATTGATAACATATTGATTTAGAGTATCGATTGCTGACGTACCTCTAACTCAAATCGATTTGGAGGAAGATTGTCTGATTTTACATCTGATGCGTCGACCTTCGCCGGAGCGGCATCCGGCATGATGACGATCTTTTATTATCTTGTGCAGGACGAGAGGCTGCTCCGCCGAGTTGATAGTAGAGAGAGATGATTTGTCTGACTAATACTAATAGAATAGCATAGCACAGTCTATCATTATCATTATGTAATAGTTTGTGATACCATGGAGCCGAGTTGCTCGCTCGAATAACCCCTATATTGAAATACCCTCTTTGGGGTAAGGAATTTTGGCTAGGCTGGGATCCAGAGGGGGTAAAAATCGGAAGTTTTGTACTAATTCCCAAGTACCTACACATATCATCTAGGTAGGTAGTCATAATCCTCTAGAGGGGTTACCACCTTCGCCACCTTTGCCCTTTTCTATGTGCTCTGTCCATAATTCTTCTGTCTCTTGAGAATAAAACAATAATTAAAATGGCTATTGTACCATATAGTCCTATTTACACACTAATTCATGGTCTCCCATCTAGAATTGATGAACTGAATACCACAGCCCATCACAGACTCACCCAACGTGGGATATGAGTGAATATTTCTGCCAACTCCTTCTAGACTAATGTCATGTTTCATCGCCAAAGAAACCTCATTTATCATTTCACCGGCACGTGTCGATACGATTGTGCACCCAACAATTGTTCCTGTGCCCTTTTTGCAACAGATCTTTACAAACGATGTCTTGTCTGAGCTGTCCAAAATGGCTCGATCATTGTGCTGTAGCTCTGCCTTATAGATATCAACTTCCTCATTGTTTTCAATGGGACTAACAACATTGTTGTTGTCATCTACGTGAATTTTGCCTACGGTAGCGTATTCCGGATCAGTGTACATGACCGCGGGGACAACCAAAGAACTCAGCCTCCACTGACCCTTAAACAAAGCATTCTGTACGACCACTTTTGCCATTTCTCCGCTCATATGAGTAAGACGAAATACATCCGATACACAATCTCCGACTGCGTAGATGTCTGAATTTGAAACAGACTGACTAAAGTCATTGACATATACACCTTTCGAGGGGTGGAAGTCAACCCCAGCAGACTCAAGACCCATTGATTCCACATTTGCAGTGCGACCAAGTGCCAATAAGAGACATTCGCAATCCAAAGATATTGGCTCGGTGTGCTCGGAGCAAGACAGAGATACACTCATGAGCGGCAAATCACCATCATTGGTAGCCTCCTTTATTGTTGTCACTTCATTCACACTGACACCAGACAGAAACTTGACGCCTTCACCCACAAGAGTTTGCTTGATAACCTCTGCTGCTTCTTCATCTCCCTTTGACAGTAATCTTGAACGTTGCAAGACAGTCACATCAGATCCAAACGATGCAAATGCTTGAGCCATCTCCAGTGCTACCACACCTGCCCCAAGAATAACCATCCGCTTTGGCAACTGTTGCAAATTAAATAAACTCAAATTGGTAGTATAAGGCGCCTCTTTCAATCCAGGAATGTTATCAGGCACGAATGGTCTCCCACCAGTCGCAATCACTGCTTTTCGAAAATGCAGTATTGGATTCGATTCATCTCCCAACTGTTTCCCATGTTCCACCACTTCAATCGTCGATTTTGATGTAAACACTCCTCTACCCTGGAAGGTTTGTGTCCCCAACGAATCTCCACGTGCATGACCATCCACTGGTGCAATGTGTGCACGTAACTTCCTCATCCGTTCCATAACCTTTGGAAAGTCAACAGTAACATCCAATGGATGATCATTGTCACTATTAGTGAATGATATTCCATACTCATTATTCTGCACCGCAACCTTCCTCGCCTCCCTCACAAGCTTGGCACACCGTAACAAAGCCTTCGACGGGACACACCCAGCATTCAAACAATCTCCCCCTGCCAATTCAGCGCTAATCATACAGCTTTTGGCTCCCCTTCGTGCCGCTTGTCGCGACGAAACCAATCCACCTGATCCGGCGCCGATGACTACCAAATCATAGGTGGGCAAAGGTGGTTGGGGGTTGATGTACTGCTTGTGACGTACCTCGTTTAATAAGTTGACGTTGTAGGTGTCAAGTGGCCAGATGGATAGTGATTTGGCAAGGTCTTCTTCGCAGGAGTTGGGAGATTCATTCCACTGAGACGAGGAGGACATGTTGATTATATTATTGCTGTTTGTTTGCCACCGTTGCAAATGTAATAGTATTGAAGAACTAGAGGCAGTGCAGCTGCTGTTTATGGGTAAGAGGAAACAGGTGATAGGGCGTACGACGAATAATAAGGTTGCCACGAGGCTGAGGTAAAGCACCATTGTAAGACCATTATTGTATGCAGCCGGCCACCGGCCAAAAGTTACTCCCTCTGTCCCACAAAAAAGTGGCCATTTGAAGTTAATCGTTGTCCCACAAAAAAGTGGCCATTTGAAGTACCTATTCCTACGTTGCAATCCTACACAAGGCACGGTCTGTCCACACATGGGGTTTAGATCTTAGCTTATCTGTGGACCTTTTTAACAATAAGACCACAAACACCAGCTTAATAACCTAAAACCTCCACACCATTGAAACCGTCGTGAAATACGCTTTCCAACGATGTGCGCTAGCAATTTCCTCGACGAAAATTGACCATATTTTCGCCGAAAAAGCTCAAATGGCCACTTTTTTGTGGGACAGAGGGAGTAGTTACCCAAAATCTGCGATACCATTGTCGCTCAAAGCTCAAATTTATGTCCACGTTGAAGGACTTGCCAAAGAATAGGAAATGTCACCAAGCCCCTGCTCCATCGCATGAATATCACCCGGTGACAACAATAATATCAAGAGGATCCAATAATAGAAGTGCTGTGCATGTAATTATGCTAACTCCCGCCAGCAACCGATCAACTCGATTGATCTCAATTTATGTTATGTTCTGCATAATAACAATCACAATTCACGCATTTGATGATAATGCCCCAATTTCATGGCAATGTGCACACAATAACAATAATATACGCTCCATTCCGAAATGGTGTCAAAGGGTCCCTCGAGGGGGCAGTATTATCAGTGAAGAAGATGTCCATGTTAGGATGACGCAATCAGACGGAAACAAATCCTCGTCACAACAGCGTGCGTCATCATCATCATCTTTGCTACCCTTGATTGACACAACAACTGTTTCGTTGGCATTGAGACTAACTTGTGAAACGAATCGTCGGCTGTACCGTGGAACGATAGGGTTTACTGCTAATAAGGCTAAGGATGCATCAAAAAGCTCTGATGAATCAACAGCAAATGATAACGTAGATGGCACAGCATCACAACATCATGATGTGCATTCTACTCCTTATCAACAGCAACAGCACCACCAACAACAATATCCACAACAATACTATCAACAAGAAGAACAGGGGGGTCAAATGGTATCATTACCACCTGAAATTCCATCAGTGACAGATGAAGAACGGGCAGAAGAACGTCGGAAGGAGGAAATGACCATCTTTCATTCCATAGAACCATGGAAGCCTCCTGATACATCATCCGACGAGAGCCGAAGAGGGATTTCTAGATGGGGCCCGGATATTGACAAGTATTTGGAGACGTTACTTTGCTCTATTGGTCTTGGAACTGTTGAGAAGGATGATAATGCTGCAGAACCTTCGTCCAATGTATCTACCGTAAGCACTCATACACTCAACAATAAGAATCGATCACCCATGGAAGATGAACGTCAACTCATCCTTTCACTGACATTGTTGTACTTGGATCATTCCATCTCACTGGATACTCCACGTCATGTGGACCCTCACACTGGTCGACCATGGTATCCTCCCTGTCCTCAGATTCTACCCCGAACTGTTCATCGTCTCGTGTTGACTGCAATGATTATCGCCACCAAAACTGTGAGAGGTGGTAATGGTGGTGGTGACTCGTCAATTGCACTTCGTGAGGCAGCAAACAAACTTCTTGGAGATGAGACATATACAGTGTCAGAGTTGGATCTGGAACAGATGGAACAGTGGATGCTTCATTCACTTGGTGCAGATGCCTCTGGTGCAGGTGGACAGTGGCAAATATCTGCGGAGGTTGTTCAGGATTTTATGAGGAGGTGGAGTGAAACGTTTTATCCCCAGAGGTTACTCGCACATGATGAGAGGAATCGATCTCGTATGGAGAAGTTGGAGAGATTTTGGAGAGAAAAGACAGGAGGACATAATAACTACAATGGACAGTATGGTGGAGATCATGGTCATGGGCATTGGAATGGGGCTGCAGCTGATCAATATCAACAATATGAATATGAGCAACAACAGTACTAGCCCATCATAATCTTTCCTTTACTGGTAAAGCATCCTGGATCCCACGAGCGTGAAAGTACTTTAAGTTTAGAGCGCAAGCCCACCAAAAGACAACTCGTTCATAATTGCATTTTTTTTATTTCACCGAAGCCGAAGCACCACAAGCACTATATAACCAATGGTGTCAATTGAGTACTCCCCCAACGCAAGAGCACGTTGCCAAGCATGTCGTGATAAGATTGCAAAGGGCGACATACGTGTATGCGCTAAAAGTGGTGCTCCTGTTAGCCGCAATGTAAGTACTAATTAATGGTCTTGTGGTCCCCCCCTTTCCAAGAGCGTCATTGGAAAAATAAACCGTTTTTTTCTCTGCCCTCCTTGTGCAGGGTGGCTACACTAATCAATACCACCATGCAGAATGCTACACGAATCGGAAGGACTTCACTTCTCTATGGGGATTTTATAAGTTGGACAAGGAGGATCAAAAGAAATTCATGACGGAGGAGCAGAAGCGCAAACATTTTCCTCCGCCTCCTCCGGGTGAAGATGTCAAACGTAACGCTAATGCTGCCGATTGCACGGACCAGAACACTGTGGCCAAGAAGCAAAAAAAGTCGGGTGATGTTTTCTCCATCACTGGACTGAAGTACGCTGAGGCAAGTGCGACTACTGGGGACAAAGTCACTCTGCGTCGAGAACCGGAGAATATGTATGACGCAAATGCTGTCAAAGTGTTGAATGGTTATGGTCAGTTGATTGGGCGTATTGATAAGAGCAAGGCTGCAATACTGTCGCCCAAAATGAAAAAGTTGGAGGAAGAGTGTCACAAGCAACAACTCAAAATGGTAGTAGAGGGGACTATTGCAAGTGCGGGAGATGGCTATCAGCAGTTGGTTGAGGTCGTGTTCAAGAAGATTCCAATGAAAACTATTGCGAGCACAGCGAAACCCTCCGCTAAGTCAGCTACAGCTAGAATCATTCCCAATCCCTACGCCAAGTCAGCTACAGCTAGTAAATCGAATGATTGCTAATTTTACTAGGAAGGTTGAGATCGTGGATTAGGAGCAGCAAGATCCTGGCTGGGCTGCTTGCCAAGTAGAGGGAGACACAACAACACAGCGTTTGAAATGTTTAGATGAGAGATGGATTGACTCTCTAAAGAAGGAGAGGGCAAGAGAGATAGTAATAAGAGTACTTAGTACGCTGCTATCATTATTCATTTTTGTTGGCAGTTTACAGGGTAGATTAGAATCCATAGTCATAGAGATGGAAGTAGGCCTTCACATGCGGGAAGGAGTGGATCCCCGACCATTTCATCATTTCATTTAATCAGGATAAGGCATGAGGCAAGAGAATATCAAATGCAACCATAATTATTTCTCTTGCCGGTTTGTCGGCTAATACAATATTAGCCTATTCTCTTGTAATAGTGATGACTTTGTTGGAATCTGTATCATACAGGAACTTCTAGTTTAAATCACAATTTGGTATCCTCTAATGAGCGGAGGAGGAAGGAGTTTTACCTCAGCATTACTCATCAGGACAGGCACGAGAAGTTTGAGCGTATTGGTACACGTAGAAGTGTATGTACAATCCTACATTGTACCTGTAGATAAGGAATATCACCTTCTTGGAATAAGGACAAAAAAAAGACACAAACCATAACGCCAATCCTCGATGGTAGATTCATAATAATATTTCGGAGGAGTTTGGGCGGATTTACTTCGTTCGCCCCAATTTATAGCACCGCCTCTTCGATAGGTCACGCCGGTTCCAAACTGTATACCAGATGGGCAACGAAAGCTCAAAAATTGGCTCTCGAAAGGGGTCAAAGAAAAGTAAGATTTTGAATATTGAAAAATTGTTCGTCTTTGTTCTGAACCTTTCTGGCAAGTAGATACACTCAATCCTTACTTCTGCACAGGTAAGACAGGTTCATCGACACCGCAAGATTCCTCTATTCCGAAGAGTGTTGCCAACCCGGGCAAGAAAAAAACAGTCCCAGAAATGGACTCCAGTGCTGTAACCCTCGGCGATGCCAAAATCAATGCTCGCAGAGATCTCCACCCTGGCCAAGTGATGATTACCGATGCCATCTCTGACGTACGTGTGAAATATCACATTAATCCGAAGGAAATCGGCCACGGTCATTACGGTGTAGTTCGCAAGTGTATGAACCGCGAAACAAAGGTATGGTATGCAATCAAATCCATTCGCAAAAGCAAGGTGGGGAAAGTGGACGTGCTCAAACGAGAAATTGATCTGTTGAAAGAGGTGCATCATCCCAACATTATCGAATTGGTAGAAGTCCACGAGGATCAAAAATATTTGCATCTGATCACCGAGTTATGTACGGGAGGAGAACTGTTTGATCGGATCATTGAAAAGACTCAGAGCGATGAGGGGCATTTTTCGGAAAGGGACGCTGCAAATTTGGTCAAGTGTATATTGGATGCCATTGCGTATTGTCATGATGTGAAGGGAATTGTAAGTGACAATTGAATGATGAATATTTCACATTTGCTTTGGTATTGCTTCTTTGTTTACTAAAATACATCTGTTTGAATTTAGGTACACCGTGATCTGAAGCCAGAGAATTTCCTTTTCTCCACCAAAAGTGAAGATGCAGTCATCAAAATCATTGATTTTGGATTGAGTCGTCATGATACAGCGACAAAAATTATGAATACAAAAGTCGGGACTCCCTACTATGTTGCGCCAGAAGTTTTGAATAGGGAGTACACAAAGAGCTGTGATATTTGGAGTATTGGAGTCATTACGTATATTTTGTTGTGCGGGTACCCTCCATTTTATGGAGATACAGACAATCAAATTTTTGACTCCGTGAGGACTGCAAGATTCGATTTTCCATCACCTGATTGGGATGGTATCAGCGAATCAGCCAAGGACTTTATCTGTTCATTGTTGAGAAAGGATCCAGCGAAGAGACTCACTGCAGCAGAGGCATATCAACATGCGTGGATTCAAGAAATGACCAAGCAGCACGGTAAACGGGGCAGGAACCTACGTTCCAGTATCGTCTTTTCGCCACAGTCTGTTACATTCCTTAAATATCGTGGTATGCAAAAGTTGAAAAAGGCTGCATTGACTTACATTGCAACCAATGTGACTAGTGATGAGATCACTGCGTTGAAGGATGTATTCCAGAAAATTGATGTAAATAGTGATGGAACTGTCACTTTGCAAGAATTGGATGAATGTTTGGAGAATGGTAAGTTTTGTGCGGGTTTTGGCCAATGCTATGTATCTCATTTTTTCGACTGCTAACAGCCTTGTCTATCTTCTTCTTCTGCACACTAAACTTTTGTAACAAACTTTGCAGCCAACTTTTCCCCGACAGTCACTGCAGATCTTAAAAAGTTAAGGCAAGAACTCTCTCTTTCCGGTGAGGACTCAATCAACTGGCGAGAATTCATTGCTTCAATGATAGACAAAAATACGGTCGTGACGGAAGACAATTTACGAATGGTGTTCGCTCACTTTAAGAAGTCCGATCCAAATTATCTTACCGTCGCAGACATTTCCGAGCTGGTTGGTGGAGAAAAACATGCATTGGAGATAATGAAGAAGGTGGACATCAATAGTGATGGAAGAATCGACTTTAATGAGTTCAAGAAGATGATGGAAGATGAGGACTTGAATGTGGTTTAAATATCTTTAGATAAATGTTCGTTTCTGTGTTATGTTTCCTACTGTATCTATTACATTAGTTTACTAGTATATTTTTCAGACAAATTGTGAGAATGATGCTATCTATCTTTGTCGTCTGCTGGCTGAGCTTCCGAGTTATTCGCTTGATTGGCTAAAATTGTTACCCAAACAATTTCAACAAGGTCCACCCAAAGCAATCTATTTTCTACTGGAATCAACCCGTAAGTGATACAATGAACGAACGGCCAAAGCTTTAATCCACTTATTAACAAGGGAATAGTCGATCGCTTCATGTCACCAAAGATTTGGCCTGGCTTTTGCAGTTGCATGATGCCTAACAAGAGGATGTAACTATTATTCCAAATTGGTCCAAATACCAATTGATCTATCACCACCTTTGGTACGAAATCCCACCATGCATGCAAGTGCAGAGTGTTATCAAAGAAATCTTCGCTCACGTGATACCAGACATGAGACATTGGGCCATGCCCTATCAAGCCAGCAAGAGCAGATCTGAGAATGCGGCCTCTATCTAATTTGCCAATGTCTAATCCTTCTGTTTTCTGGGCAATGATGTCGCCAATAGTATAAACTGTTGCACTTGTTACGGCCTGAAGTGTGAATGGGAGCATGATTCGATGATGAGATGCTTTCAAAGAAAAAGGGTCAACAAACACTTGCAGTCAAAGTTTCTCTCACCTTAGTTTCAATAGGCGCCATGCTCAGGATGTTCGTATAAGATCTCCAATTATCCAATGGGATCCGAAGGGCAATCTCCTCCGCGGTCCAACCGCGTGTGATTCCCACATCGACAGATAGGACAGTGGTAACTACAGTAGCAATAGCGATGATGAAGATGGATGTATTGATGAGTGCATCCTTGTCGACTGATCGCAATTGAATGGATTGACTTTCTCCCGCAGTGGCGATGGTGGGAAGATCGTCTTGAACAACTTGTTGGGAAGGCTGTTCAAAGAAATTTTCCACAGTTGACGATAATGTTGTTGTTGTTGCTCTGCGGACTGGAGCTGGAGCGGTAGACACGAGTGAGAATGCTTCTGTAATGCTGTGATGCTCAGCTGCAAGCAGCATTGGGATTAGTAGAAGCAGCTGCGTGCAACCCATCATCTTCTTCTTCTTCTTCTGCAGTGCTACTACTTGCTTCCTGAGGACGCCTCCGGAACTACCTCACCACAAGATGAATGGAGCGGCAGTTGCCAACTCCATCCATCTATTAGAGCGATTGCGGAATCAGAATGCTTTTCTTGGTGCTGGCGCTGCCGAAACATTCTTGCGTGGCGGATTCCGGGTTCTCAAAGATCCCTGTGTCGCAAAATAGAAGCTTCAATTTAGCGACCCCTCCGACACTTTTAGCAACAATCTACTTACGTTGGAACCAATACGCGAATGAAAGCACGCAAGCAGCAAAAAGATACAGCCAAGGGCTACTTACTGATACTGGTTTGCGCTTGGTGATAGAAGGCGGGGATATCCAAGACGTCAAAGACAAGATCCATTTCAATCAAGGATCGCACTTCTAGCGACATAGCTCTACCAACAACTATCGGTGACCAGAAGATGGCGATAACTACTGCTGCGATGATGATTGAGCCCGAATATCTTGACGACCCGAGCCACCCCACCTGATAAAAACTTAGAGAGTGTTTGGGCACCGGGGGATGAAATCATCACCTTTGCTCTGGATTAGATGTGCAAATAAGTGTCAAACTCCTTCATGGACTGTTATTCACTATATGTTTACAGCTACACATCTTTTTAAGCGACACAGTGATTACCTAACGGGTTCGTCAGTACGCTTTCCTGCGAGATAGAATTTTTGGCATGTATCAATCTTCACATTGACCAGCTCTCCTCTCAATTCATCAATATCACCATCAAAGTAAACAATATATCCATGCGTAGTTCTTCCCATGACCTGTGTCGGCTTTTTCACGTTGCGCTCTTCTACAAGAACTTCTACTACTCGATCCATCATTCTTGCCCTCCTCTCGGTCGCATGTTGCAAGACCAATTCATTGATCCTATGCAATCGATCTTGTTTCACTTCCTCTGAAAGTTGATTGTCCCAATCAGCTGCAGGTGTGTTCGGTCGCGGACTGTAGGCTGCAGTATTTACTGTATCAAATTTGACCTTTTCCATAATATCCAATGTGTCCAAAAAGTCTTGTTCAGTCTCTCCAGGGAATCCTACGATTACGTCAGCGGTAATTGCTGCGTCTGGTAAACGCTGCCTGACACGATCGACGATCTTAAGAAACTTCTCCCGAGTATGACCTCTCCCCATTGCTTTGAGAACGCTGTTACTTCCGCTTTGAAAAGGAATGTGAAAGTATTCACAGGCAGTAGGTGTATCTGCAACAGCATCTACAACGCCGAGACTCATGTAACGAGGATGTGAGGTAACAAACCTGAGACGTTCCAAACCGGGTACCGACCCAACAATTTTCAGAAGATCGGAGAATTTGCGTTTGGGTATCATATCTCTTCCATATGCATCAATATTTTGACCAAGCAGAGTCACTTCCTTGAATCCCTGATTGACTAGCTCTGTCACTTCATCGACAATTGATTCTACAGGACGACTTTGTTCCACTCCTCTTGTGGTGGGCACGATACAATATGTGCACCGTTCATTGCATCCGTAAATGACATTGACCCTTTCAAGAACACATATGATTGAATATGAGAACAGAAAATGAATACACCAAGTAAACAAGCAGCATATAATGTAAATCAGGTACAAAACTCACCAAGCACAAACACTACTCTGCCTCCTAGGCTTGGTGCTATCCTCCATAATATGAGACGCCTCTGTCGCCACAACCTGATTCCCATTTGCCACATCCTCCAACAAATCACCAATTCTGTTCGCATACTGCGGCCCCATGACCAAATCAATTTCAGGAACACGTCTCAACAACGACTGTCCTTCTTGCTGAGCGACACAACCAGCTACCACAATCGTGACATCCTCACCATCACGTTTGCGTTTAGCATGTGGACCAAGATACGAATACACCTTTTGCTCGGCATGATCACGAATAGAACAAGTATTGAGAATAATAATATCAGGCTTCTTCTTCTTGGACTTGCGGATTGTTTTTGTTTCTTGGAATAACCCATCATTATCATCCGTCATCGTTGTAACTTCTTCTTCGTCGTCGTCGTCGTCAGTATTCTCACTTTCGTCAAGTGGACGAATTCCAAGACTCATCAATTGACCCTCGATACGTTCGGAATCGGCTGAGTTCATTTGACACCCCATGGTTTCAATCTTGTAGGTTAGGCCTAATTTGGAAACTTCCTCATCCGATTGTTCGAGAAGGGCACCTCCCATTATACCCGCAAGCTTGGTCCCTTGACGACTATTACTACCTCCAACGTTTGCTTCTCCCAACTCCATATCATTTGAGTATACCTTGACACCACTAGTTCTATCTTCCTGTAGTACCTGCTGCTGCTGTTGCTGCTTTTTCTTCTTCTTGGTATTCCTCGCCTTGATATAACTCAACTTTCGTACATCCACCATCACATCCACAACTTGTACCAAATGAACTCCACGATTCGACTCTACCATTAAAATATCCCCAGGTTTGGATGGAGTATCAATAATATACTGCCGTGCAGAGGGGGGTAGAATCAAATCCAAATGTTCATTTGGATTCTTCATCTCAATGTCGTTATTGTTCTTATCATTAAATTTTTCCGACAGGTTGAGCCATCCAACCGAACCCCCCTCCTCTCTCGTCTCGGCACAATTGCTAACACTGGTGGCCATTTGTTCAAAGTTCCATTCTGCCTTGGTGAGTTTGTCAAGTGTTTGTGAGGCTAGTTCCTTGGAGGCAAAGAGAATGTGTGATAGGCGTAGAGCGAGGAGAGGACTTCCTCCTCCGTTGTTGTTGTTGTCGCCATTATTATTATTGGTGCTGTAGTTGATAATTTTACGTGAATCCACTTCAGAGCCACGCTTTGTTGGGTATTTAATGTTAGTTTCACTTCCGGTGATTGGACTTGTGACTACTGCTTGTACTGTCTCTTCGTTTCCGGCCACTGTTGAGGCCAGTGGATGATGAAAGTGATGATGATGATGTTGATGTGAAGCTGGCTGAAAGGCTTGTGCAGATGGTGAAAATAGAAGAAGGAGTAGACTGATTACTACTGATGACGCAGTAACTGCAGCTGGCGCTGCGAGAGATAGTTGGCGGCCCATGATGATAATGTGCTATTGCATTCTTAGCTGCTTCCTATGTTGGCAGCTATTGATGATAGGCTGTTGGTGTTGGTCGCCATCAAAAAAGTTCGATGTGCGTCATGATGAAGCGTTGGCAGACCTAACTTAGTCTTTAGTACTATTCCTACGTAGCTTCAGATGCAGTCTCGCTACTTTCCACTTGAAAATATCCTCTCAACTAAAGATGAAATAATAAGATCTCGTATCTCGTCTCACACCAGTAACACAAAATAGTATCAACCATGGCAGCCGCCGCAGCCGACAATAACTTCACCACCGTCGCTGCTTTTACAGCCATTTTTATAGTTTTACTTAGCATCTTTCATCCCAAAAAGATTCAGCTTATAATCAAATCTCACAGAGCAAGAAGGGAGCTACGAAAACTATGTACATTATCAATAAAAAATAAGGATGCCGACGATAATAATAATAATCAACCTCGTGTCTCGGGTATATTTATCCACCCCATCAAATCAATGAGAGCAGTCTCCATCACTGAAACTAAATTCGATAAGCATGGACTGCTATCCGATCGTCGACTCATGCTCGTACGACCACTGCTCACTCCCGTGTACGGGAGTTTTGCCAAGGGTGAAGCGACACATCGTTTCTTTACGCAACGTCAGGCGCCGAGTCTTGCCACCATTGAATTAAAGCCGGTGTTATCACAAGATCGGACGAAAATATTGATCAAACTATCGTCGAAATTATCTTCTCCCAAAAACGATCATGCCTATATTGACACGCATCCAACTACAATCAAGAAATATCCAGTTCGTTATTCAGCGGGACTTTGGAGTGATACAGTCGAAGTAGCCGATGTAGGAGATGACGCAGCCGAATTTGTCGCAAGTATTGTTTGCAAAGATGATCCTTCTTTCAAAGACGTTCGACTCGTATCGATACTGGAGTCGAGTATGAGAAAAGTTGATGAACGGTATTGTCCAGATGCAGCTCGGGTTGGGTTCTTTTCAGATCTACCTCAGGGTGGATTGACGGATGGGTTTCCAATTTTAGTTGCCACGGAAGCCTCGCTGGAGTTGTTGAACGAAAAGTTGAAACAGAAGGGGAAGGAATCTCTGCCAATGAGTCGATTTCGACCTAATGTTGTTATTAGCAATACCGCCAAAGCATTTGATGAAGACAACTGGAAAGCAATCAAAATAGGCAGAGGAAAGGATGCAGTGATTCTTCACCTTGTGAAAGGATGCCCGAGGTGCAAACAGTCTTGCACTGATCAATTGACGGGCGAGCGAGGAGAAGAACCTGTCGCGACTCTTTCTGAATTCAGAGCTCTGGGAAAGTGCGACGAGGATGTGTACTTTGCACAAAATGCAGTACTAAATGGTGATAGTTATGATAAGGCCATACACGTTGGTGATCCTGTGACAATTTTGACGAGAGGGAATCCTGTTTGGGATTTGGAGGATGTCCAAGCAGAATAGAAATGTATCAAAGACTGTAATAGCTTATAGGAAACGCGAGGAAATGTCTGCATCCACTCAGCTATTGTGGAATTATAGGCCAAACAACCAAATCACCTTCATCGTATGCTTTCATTTGGTTTCTGTTTCGCAACTTCTTACTACCACTCTTCAAACACACTTCGTGATCGAAGCAAAGCATGATGTGTTGCCCTTTTATTCTCGGTTTCTCCTATCTTGGTGAAAACGACAACAGCCCACGACAAAAACCTCAACAGCAAAACCATGAGAGCCGAACTACTACCTGGTAGGCAGACGGCACCACCACCAAATAACAATTAATACTCACCAAAACCATGACTAACCAACGGCAGCTATCGCCACGAACTGTGGCCGCACTCAATCACCTACGTCGTCTCAAACCGCTCGATGGCTATGCAGCCGAAATTTATAATAATTTTGGAAAAGAATTAATACGATTGAAAAGACGAAATGTCTCGTTACATGATGAGGGATTCTTAGATATTGTCTTGTACGAGAGGAGAGTAATTGGTATACAATTCCTTACATCGTCTGGAAATGTTGGGAGAGGGTTAGTTTTAGTGAATGAGGATGGGAATCCTTGTACGTCTAGAGATGATTCTCGAATAACTGTGAATATGACAGATGTCTTGACCTCGAATAGTGCTGCCGCATCATCTTCCACCAGTCGAAGTTCAAGTGGTTCATCTGCAGCTTACAATGCATCACCTACCAACCCTCTATCAAATGTTGACAATGAAAATATACTTCAATACGGTATGATGGGCTTAGCTGCACTGCTCGTGCTCAAGATTGTAGTCAATGCACTGAGCAGCCTTGCCTTTTTACTTCTCCCTCTGTTATACTTTTATGCATCTAGCAACTGTCCAAGTTCCGAATCATTCGATGCAAAGAAGGAACTGAAACGGGTAATGAGAGGGGCACATTTGCCAGAAGAGCAACAACCAAAGGGATGGGTGGAACAAAAATTGAATAGACTTGCGGCATCAATCAGTACTGAGTTGGCCACGAGTTTGGGATATGAAGTTCGTGTGACTGATTATTTTGGGGTTGCAAGGGTGAGTGCAGTGAAGGTTCCTGTAGCGGGGCAAGAGTTTTATTGGATAGGTATTATTAATCGATGGCAATACATTGGACAGAGAGAATTGAGAAGTAACAATGACTGATCGAAGATACGAAGTAGTTTCAGCATTAGCAGAAAACCACGTAGGACTTATACTGTTTCAGTAGTATCATTAGCGGGCGTACATGCATGTGTTGTATATTATGCAGGTAATGTTGTTTGCTATTATTAGAAACATTTTCTAGACTACTGAATAGTTTTTTCTATGCTCCATACGCAGATGATTTTGCTCCAGCATAATGTGCTCGTGTGTACCCGTTACGAGTATACTTGCCAGCATTGATTATGACACCGCTGCCCTCCCTCGCTGCAGAGTGCAGCATGTCGTTGGGTGCGGAATGACAACCGTAGGGATCTTTGTTTCGTAATTTCTTTCCCTTCTTTCCCCACTGTTTTATCTTCTTGTGAGCTTTACCTCGCTTGTCTCCCTCTGTGGGTCTGTCGATTTCATCTCCAAAGATGGCATCAAGATCATCAAAGTCTTCTTCAACGTTGACGACATTATCCTTCTTGGCAGCTGCCATTTCTATTGCCTTCTCCATCTTCTCTTTCTTCTTTAAATTGTTTGTGTTTTTGATAGCAGTTGTGAGTGTCTCGCGTTGGTAGTCTTCATCTTTCATGTTCGAGTCGTCATCCTTTAATGCTGGAGGAGAATGGCAATAAAGCAGTTTTCCTTCACTGTAATCCTTCACTACATGCCTGGAAGCACGTTGGTAATCAGGGACACCACTTGCCGCAGCAAGCATACTTCTTACTACACAATAGGTGCCAAGCAACTCCTCGGCAGTCGGCGGAGGCAAATCCTTGCCCGTCCAGCCCCTTTCTTTCAATTCCTGCTTGGTTGGCTCTGGTATATGCATTCCGTAGTGTGCATTCAACACCTCACGAGGTACCCTCTTACAAATGAGGGAAACTACTGGCCAATGATCTCGCATCTGTGCAATGGGATACACTCCCGCCGCAATCATGTCTGCCGTAGACGAGACAAAACTTGGAAATACAAGTCCAGGACAATCACAGAGCATCATGTCGGAACGATCGGGAAGGAGGAGGGTTTGAAAATGCTTCGTTTTACCGGGTTGAGCTGCAACACCGACGCGAACACCACCGTGGATGGCTTTGGAGCTGCCTACTAGCACGTTGATAACGGACGACTTACCAACTGGTGATATATAACAAATAGAAGAGAGGATGAGTTTAGAGGTGACAAGTACGCAATGAATCCATCACAGCAAAAGTAACTTACCATTTGGAAATCCAACCATTCCATACTGGATCCGATTATCGTACTTTTCTTCAGGTTCACAACCATGACTTTTGGCAAATGAATCCAGAGTCTCGATAAGCTCCTCTCTTGTTAAGGGCTGCTTAATTCCAATCGAATCTCTCTCAGATTGAGCCTGCTCCATCTCGCCTGCTGCTTCTTGCGGCTTTGTTGTTGAGGTTTTCTCTTCATCGCCACCATCATTATCATCGGCGTCAGAATCTTGTTCATCATCCGAAACAATCTGTTGTTGCTGCAATTCATCCATTTCCATTCCCTTCTTGGCCGCTGCAACAGCCTGATCAATCTTCTTCTGCTCATCGTACGCGGAAAAGAAGAGATGATCGATTCCGCGCTTTGTAAAGTAGTCACTCCAAGCCCGTCTCTGTCGCTCAGTCAAATAGTCACTCTTGTTCACAAGCATCAACATTGGCTTCCCCAATTCATCCATAGCATACGCACGTAAATCATCCGACAAATAAAACAATGGATTCCTCGCATCAACAATCTGCAAGACAACCGCAGATCGTTCCAGCACTCGCCACAACTGTCTCCAAACGTGCAAGTTCTTCTCATAAGGAGTGACAGAGGCACCAGCGATACCTCCACCATTCTTGGCAAATGCCATGGCGGCAATCTGTTCTTCTCTCCGTGCCACACCTCGTCGCCATTCTAGAAATGTGTCATTTTCCATCTGGTCCAATTCCTCGGCTGTCGTAACACCCGGTGTCCACGCTGGTCGACGTGGGACACTCAATTCTTGGAATGCAAAGTTTTCGTCAACTCCACCACCCTCCTTGTCTTCGTAGAGGGCAATCCTCGAGGTGGACGAAAACGTCGCCTCCTGAGGTCCACCGCCACCACCACCAGGGACGTATTCTCTTGCAACAGCATCAATCTCCAAATACTGTTCTCTCTCCGACTGAAAGTCCTTATTGGCCAATTGTGCCTGGAGTAAAAAGTCAGATAGGTCATCTACCTCAAGGACCGATGTCATTTTCTTGGTGCCTTCGTCGGGATCATGGATGCCAATGGAGGTGGCTCCCGTTGCTATCATTCCTTGGCCGTGCGCGGAGGATCCGTTGGATTTGGGTGTCCATCGTTTGACTTGTGATCTGAGAGAGAGAGAAAGAGAGAGGTAGTGAAGATAGAAAAATGAATGAGATAAGGATGCATCAGCAAAAAAACATCATGATATATTGCTGCAACAAAACATCGATTGTAGTTGGCTGCCGATCTCAAAGATTATACTTCCACGATGCCAGACAATCAAGCCAACATACATCAAGAAATACGCTAAATTTTTCGTCATTGCCAATAATCAGTTTTGTTGTGTCTGCATTCGTTTGTTTGTTTGTTTCCATCACAATACAATATGTGAGCACACTCCACACGAACACACATCACTGCATATCACAAATTATACACCCAGTTGTAACAATCATGAACTCGACATACACCATTGTTTCACATGAATACATCAAAGAACGTCAGTACCACAGAGATGTAAATCAACATCCATTAAGTTCAGGTAAAAATTGAAAAGTAAGTATATCATTTCATCATTCGTTCTTTTTGCATTGTACATGATGTGTTGTGTATGATATATAGTCATGATTGTCACGGATGAAACGTGCTGTACTGCATTGCACAATGTGTATGTGTGCTATAGAGACGTGCAGTCGTGTAGGACGTGCTCCACAAAACACAATTCCTCAAAAAAAGAACACTTCAAAGAACAACATCACATCGTATGATGGTGTTGGGTGTAGATCTTTTATTACGTACCGCTGCAACGCTTTACCAAATCCAGCAGCTCTCATGTCCTTTTTGGGTTTTCCCTTTCGGGATGTTCCTTGATTTCGTGGCATGGTTGTTTATGATTTGTTGACTCGCCCGATGTAGAGTGCCTACTGCAAGATCAATGGATGCAAAACAACAGCGGCAAGCTCAAGCTGAGTGCAAAGATGCTTCGTTATTCGTCTTTGTTTGGGTGGATGGCTGACTGGCGGACGAAGCCAGACCATCCCGCCAAAACTTGTTATGCATTGTGGAATAACGGAACTCGACAACGAATCTACTTATCTCGTCCGTCATAAATAAATAGCATCGATACCACTGCCGCCTACCTTACTATTGCTCACTTTGGTCCCCCAATGTCGTCCAAAGGCACCAAAAAGCGCAAAACATGGCGCTGCGACGTCTGTCAAATCGCCGTCTTCGACACCTACGACGAGGCACTCGATCACGAGCAATCCTGTCAGGGCAACACCGAGGCGGATATTGATGCGTTGGCATCGGCTGTGGCGAGGGGACGAGAAAGTGGTGCGATTACCAATGCTAGTGTGGAAAATAATTACCAAGAAGCGGAAGAAGAGGAGGAGGAGGAAGGGCTGGGTGAGGCGGTGTTTCGGGCGGTGACGGGCAGCAATAAGAATCATGTTGGTAATTTTAATGGCGGGAATTTGTTGTTGAATAATAATAATGGGGAGGGAATGAGTCCGACTGTTTCGACTCCGACTGTGTTGGCATTGTTGGCTAGTTCTCGTGCCAATGGTGGCGTTACTGCTGCTGCTGCTGCTGCTGCTGCTGCTGCTGGGGGGAATCAGAGTAATAATGGAGGTACCGGCAATGCGGGAATTGCTCTACCAGACGTATCGGTTGCGGCTACTGCTGCTGGTACTACTGCAGTCAATGTTGCCTCCAAAGCCCTGCCCAATAACACTACAACACAGCAAGAGTCTACTGCGGTGAGTGCAAAGAAACAAACTGAACCACCACAACAACAACAACAGGCGGCACCATCCAAAATCAATGTCGAAAAAGCGACAACTACTCCAAAACAACCATCTTCCTCTCCCCCTCCTCCCAACAACAGCAACAACAAAAATCCTCCTCCCAAAAATCCACCACGGAACAAATGGAGATGCGACTACTGCCCTGCCATATTCAATGAATACGAAGAAGCCGTCATTCATGAAACACATTGTAAAAAGAACAAGACTCCCATTACCACCTCCATCGCCAACAACAATAATCATCATTATCATCATCAGGGTGGTACACCAGGACTCACTACACCCAACAACAACAACAGTAACAATCACAAGTCAATCAAAACACCCTGGAAATGTGATTATTGTCCAGCATTATTCCGTAGTTACAATGATGCATTAATTCATGAAAATGAGTGTAAATTGAATCAAGAAGTGGGAAACAATAGTGGTAGTGGTGTTGGTGGAAGTGGTACGGCGGGTGTACCAACGACCATTTGTATCCCCACCAAAGTTGGATTAACTCAAACCACTACTACTACTACCAACAACAACAACAACAATGACAACATAGATGGAGCTGTAGTTGAAATTTCCACAAATAAGGCTGGTAGGTCTTCATTATCACCAGCACCACCAAGCAATATCAATAGTAATCAAAAACGACTGAATTGGAAGTGTGATGTATGTTTGGTGGCAGTGTTTGAAAGTTATGATGAGGCTTTGGAACATGAGAATCAGTGCACAGGTGTTTTTGATGGGGAACAAGGACTTGTTGGGAGGGATTTGAAGAAGAGTAAGGGTGTCAATGATGATGTTGAAGTGGAACTGAAGAGGGGAGAAGAAGTGGATGTAGTGGAGAAGAAACAGGAAGAGGAGGATGGGGAGAAGGAAAAGGTGACTGTGGAGAAGGAAGTGGTGCAGCAGCAGCAACAAGAGCAGCCAAAGGTGATTCAGGAGCAAACACCAGAGCGTGCAGTTCCGCAGCAGCTACCACAACAAGAAGAGCTACCAAAGTTACAACGATCACAAGAAACTGCTGCACAGAAAGAGACGGAAAACCCACCACAAAACAAGCCAGTCGAGGATACCGTCGGGAAGAAACGAAAGCAGCCCACCGCAAAGGAATCACTACCTGGGTTGGAGAAGAAACGAATGGAGGTTCGCATGGAAAGAGAACGGGAGGCAGAGAAAGAAAGAGCCAAGAAGGCAAGGCAAGATGCCGCACAAAAACTCAAGAGGGCAAAGGAATTGGAGAAACTTCATGCAAGGAAGGCAAAGGAAGCGGAGAAAGAGAAAGTGAAAGAGAAGGCAAAGGAGGCAGAGAAAGAACAGGCAAAGAAGGCAATGCGCGACGCCGCCCAACAAGCGAATGTGGTGCTTCCAGCAAACAATATCTTTTTATCACTCAAGGACGACTACTACCGAAGTCACATGTTTACCTACTTTCGCCAACTTGGTGCACTGAAGCAAGCCCAGAGAGATATTGAGGAAGAGAAGAGAGTGAAGGATGAGGCATTTCTGTTCTTCAAAAATTCAGGTCGAAAGTTGGTGAAATGTCATGATTGGAAACGTCCTGAATTGGGGTATAGTGAGGTTGATGACGATTACGCTCGAAGAAGTGAGTGTGAATTTAGATGATGTGTGCTTTGTTTCTCCCGCGTTTCAATACCTTTTGACTTTATTTTTGCTCTTGATGCTTGTTTTTTCAGAAGTATCCGATGACATTAGAAGACGACTAGATCAAAAAAATCTTTGGGATATTGACGTAGATCATGAAACTGATGAAGCAGAAACTGATCAATCATCGGCCAAATCACCGCCAGAGCAAGCTGTGGCAAAATCACCGCCAAAGAAAGACAAATCTCCTGCTATTAGCAACGATATCATTGGTAACACGGCAAAATCACCACCCAAACAAGCTGCTGCACCTAAGAAAGACAAATCTACTGCTATTAGCGACAATGCCATCGGCAATGGAGTGCAGAAACAGCAGGAAACGACACAACCTGTAGCAAAAGAGATCGTGGAGGAAATCGTACAGAGAATGGAGGTGCAACAGCCAGCAGTGCAGCAGCCGGCTCCGGCAAAACAGCCGGTGCAGGAACCTCAAATTACGGAGCGAGTAGTGCAGCAACCTGCAGTGCCGCCGAAGGAGGCGCAGAAACCAATCGTCCACCAATTGATTGGGCAGCAATCACAACAACATCAACAACAGATACTGGAACCAACGACTGTGCAACAAGTTATGTTAAAAAGCAACTTGACTGTGCAGCAAGAGGCACAGCGTCCACAAGTCAATTTGCAGCCGCCAAAGACGAATCAACAGATCACCATTCCCTCACAGGCTACACCCTCCAATATTGGCAAACCCGCTGAGAAGCATGAGCATTTTGGATTCAAAACCTTGGGAGTACATGATTATATTTTCGGCGGAACGGTCTATCGAAATCATCCTGCAAACAGAAAGTATCACGAATTTGCATCCAAAAAGTGTGCACTGTATCAGAATGCTAGGGCATCAGAGAAAGCCGGAATTGCAGTCAGTGTCGTGAACGAATGGAGGGCATTGAATCCTCCTGGACGATTTTTGAAACAAGACTACCAAACCGCTTCCTTTACGGAAGTAGGCAACGATAAGGCGATTGCGAAGACTAAAAAGATACTGAGGGCAAAGCCTGCTACTCCCACCAAGCCTGGTTCTGAGGTCAATGCAACCAGTGTACCTGGACGTGAATCTATTGAATCTACTGAATCTAGCGGTCTATCGCCATTGAATGTTGCAGCTAGTCATAAACGCAGCGAAGACGCTACAGCCAACACAAATGCAGTAATTGCATCCATTGCTCAGCTGGCCGAAGAAAACCTCGAGAAGGATACAGAGCCGCTTCAAACGACGCCAACTAGAAAGCAGAAACAGGCGGAAACAAAAGAAAGAGGCAGCAAGTTGCGACCTTTCTTAATTTTGGTCCTCGTGCTTGTCATTCTCTCTATCGCTGCCGCATTATCAGCACCTCCGCACTATCGAAAGAGAGGGTTTGAAGTTCTATTCTTACCTTCTTTGATAGTTCTGACACTGCTCCTTTCATTGGGGCTCACTATAGTGTATACATCTTTCACACTAACTGCAGCAACAATCACGGGTCCAAGGTCATCGCGTAGGCAAGTCAGATCATTGTTTTCCAAAGTGCTTCCATTCCTAGCTTTAGCTCTAATCTTTGTGTTGGTGCCACTATATTTACAGCATGAACCAGCAATGACTGTGTTACTCAGCATGTCATCGAATATTGGGAAACTGGCTCTATTGCTAATTCTACCTTTTCTGGGGTTTTCGTTGGCTTTGACAGTGACACACGAAGCCCCACATCATCATATGGAGGGGGGATTTTTCCAAGAGGCGTACAACTTTGCCGAAGATACTTTTCGTGCTCCACAGATTCCATCAACTGCTGAGGAGGAGATAATATGTTTGCCTACGCTTAGAGATTACTTAGCGCACCCAGAGGGATTTCACATGGCATTTGCACCTGCCTTCTTTGGATTTTTTGCCTACTTTGGTTGCCTGTCAGCACTTGAAGAAGGGACGGGAGGCTTAATCGTGCCACCAATTGCAGAGAAGAAGAAAAACATTGGAGAAGAAAGCACATGTCTTGGTCTTCAATCAGTGTCTGGCGCATCTGCGGGAGCAATGGCGGCGACTCTGCTTGCAAGTGGTATTGACCCATCTGTTGCGGCTGAGTTCACATCTAAATTTACTTGGGGAATGGTTTCCGACCCGCCTGGAATAGGCGGATATGTCAAAGGAAATCGATTCGAGGAAGCTATGGTGGATTTTCTGTTGAAAGAAGCCAAAGCTAAACGTGCGGGCAAGTCAAGTGAAACTCCTATACAATTTGATGAAGCACTGATTCCTTGCGCTGTTAGTGGTTTTGACTTGCTTCGTATGAAAGGTGTGCTATTGTCAAGCGGATCTATGGCAAAGGCAGCACGAGCTAGTGCTGGTTTCCCTGGATTGTTTCAACCAGTCGCATGGAGAGAATCAAATAGCGATAAGAAAAAATGGCTACCTGATTCACTACTGATCGACGGTGGTATCAGAGATGGACTTGGACTTGCCGGGTTGGGTGCCCTTGGGGGTGCTAAGAAAAAACGTGTTGTCAATGTTGTTGTAGGAGACTTTGGCTTCAGCGGACCAAGTGGCATTCACAGCCTTCCTAAAGGGGTGAATGCATCTAGCCTCGTGTCAATATCGATTGCCGGAACACCAATGTGCGGTCCATGGGCTATGGAGAATGGAAAACGGGCAGTTGAGTCGGCCAGAAAAGCAATGTTGATGGCTTTGGATACGCCCATGGAAAAGGGAGATGGCGAAAACCATTATGTGCTGCGCTTAGATGCTTCCAAATTTCTTGATTAAGGTTGGGTGCTCTATTAATAAATGCAGCCGAACTTTCGTAGGAGTACATAATACATAACGCGTAGTTACATGCTTAATATTTAGAGGACACAGTATTGAATATTCTTAGCGTGCACTTCTTTAATTATCATCGTTAAGCACTACTCCTACATTCATGACATACCATACATTCAAATATCATCATCATCACCCCAATCTCCGTCTCCCCAATCATCATCCGACGCCACGTCGTCCAGATCAGTCGATAATGCTTTTATGGATGGCTCCTCTGCTGCAAGTGCTGCTTCAGTATCATTCACCCCCTCAACACGGTCTTCATCTGCCGCAGCAGTTGCAAATGACGTGTCATGTTCCATCTCTCTCAATTTCATTTGCTCTTTCATATTCTGTAATTCCATACTCAATTCCTCCAATTGTGACTTTGACTCATTCGCTTCCTGTTGCAAATCATTGTAACTTTTCTCCATCTCTGCCAATGATTGTTCCAATTGACGTGTTTGTTCCAACGATTGTTCCAATTCCAAACTTTTCGTTTCAATTGCACACTTATACTCTTGTCCCTGCCGTGATGACTCTTCTGACATTTGAGTTACTGCCAAATTGGCACGTTCCAGTTCTGCTTGCAGTGATTCCAATTCCATCATTAGTTCCTTGGCCTTCAGCTCCTTTTGTTCCTCTAATTCAAGTCTCTGTTGCTCATTCATTTCTTCCCCTAGTTTGCTTGACTCTTGAAGCTTTTGGTTCTGCTGCACCAGTTCCTCATTGTTTTCCTTTTGAAGTTTCAACTCCTCATCTAGCATCTCCTTCTCTCGAAGCAATGATGCAATCATTTCCTTTTGTTCCTCATCAATGGTACCTTTTTCATTGTCGGTGGCTTCTTGCTGCTGCTGCTGCGGCTGTTCCTGTTCTAACTGCAACTTTAACTGTTCCAATTCATCTTCCAACACCCTCCTCTCCTCATCATGGTGTTTCTGTGCTTCAGCTTGTACTTGAGCCGACAATACCAAATTATTCTGTTCTATACCCAATTCTTCCACCCTGGCACGTAACTCGACCAACTCGGCAGTTTGATTTCGATATTCTTGCTGAAGAATCATCTTTTCCTCTTGGACTGTTGTTAATTTGGCTTGAAGAGCCTTGAGAATGTCATCGTTTTCCTTGTCGGTTGTATTAGTAGGTACACCCACGGTGTCATTTGGTTGGTTACTGCCATCAGTACTAAACACAAGTTCTTCTTCTTCTTCTTCTTCGTTGTCGTCGTCATCGTCATCATTATTAGTACCACCATTATCACTCTCAAAGTCCAAATCGTCATCATCATCATCATCGTCATCATCATCCCACCCCAATTCTTCCTCCTCATCATCAACAAACTCAGCAGCCAATAACGATGTAGCACTCGAAGAAGGTGCCGAAGACACATTATTATTCGACGATGGTGCCGAATAATTCAAACTATTCGAATTATTCCGATTCTTCTGCCCATTATTATTATCTCCTTCTTCATCTTCTTCATATCGTGGAGCGACCACACCACCAATCATGGAGGAAACCGACGATAATCCTTTCAGACCTCGCTCACCCATTGATAGAGCGGCTGATGCCAATAGGACACTTCCATCGGCTACTCTTGTGGTTGGAGGTTTCTTGTTGGAAATAACGTCATCGTTATCTTCTTCTTCTTGGTGGTTGGAACTTTCACCAGCCCTAATACTTGTGGTGGTGACGACTGTTGAGGTCACCTTGGAGGCTACCGCGGTAGTTTCTTCGACTGCACTGCTGGCGAATTCTTTAAAGTCAGATTTGATTGCTGCCCACATTGTGATATTGTAGGCGTATTAGGAGCGGTGTATTATGGTGCCATGGCCATGAACACACAGAATTCTTCTGGATCTCGACCCGACTTCCAGTTAACAGGTGGAGCGAATTTCCCCGCATAAAAACATTGGAATTAGTAGTAATTCACTTACGTGATGATTTTTCGCCCGCCCGCCCGCCCGTCTTGATGACCCGCCGCCCCATCTCAGGCAAAAAGTAAAGAACCTACAAGAACGACGCTAGCGAGAAGCATTTTTCAATGATATGCAATCTTGATACTATGTACGCCGAACTCTACCGCTGATACTACCTCTCTCTAACAGAATAATAATAATCAAGCAGACATAAGCATGAGTCTCCGTCAAGCAAGAGATGCCCCAGCCGACCCTCCCGATGACGAGGAACAGGGACTATTAGATAATTCTCCCGAAATAGCTCCTCCCCGCCCTCGCCCCTCTCCAGTAGCCGCCAGCGTCATGTCCGCATTTGACACCATATCCACCGCCACATCCACCCAAAACCCCCTAATGCTCGCCAAATTAATCCTACGCAAATTCCTCATCCTCCTCACCAACGAGGAAGAGACCGACCCAACCACCACCCTGGGGTACACCGTTGCCCTCCTCAAAGACATCATCATCGGCATTGTATTCGGCTTCCTCACCATCTCCTTTGCCATTGTATTAGACCATCGCAACATCATTCATATCCAATCGGCACATCATATACGTGAATCGGTCTATGCCAGTATGAGTGACCCGGCAACATTGCAACAAATTGAGGCAGAGATGGATATGAAATTCATGTCCATTACAGAATATGAGGCGGCAAAACAAGAGATTCAAGCGTCACAGACAGTTTTTGACGAGGTCAAGTCTAAATTGGAAACACGTGAAAAGGAATTGGAAGAACTTAATACCAAGTTTCAGGCAGTAGTGGATGAAAAGGCAGAATTGATGAAACATCCCAAATTTGCAGGATTGGATAATTTTTGTGAGGCTTGTTCATGGGGTGGACCGGGAAGTTGTGGAGCGAGGGTAGAGTATTTGATGAATACGTATAATGTGGGTAAGGTTGCGGCAATGTTGGATTTGATGGGGAAGGATAAGTGTAAGAAGTAGATGACAGTTGTTTTGTGTGTTGTGGCATATACAATCATGGGTCTGTGCACTGTTGGGGTTGTTGATGATGAAATAATAATGATGGTCAGTGGAGTGGGACTTGAACAAAAAAAGGGGGAAATTGATTGGTCAGACTTGTTGACACTCGTTTCTTTTTCTGGGATGGGATGATAATTACATGTAACAATAGCTTTCTTTACTCTTAATCTATTTGAGTTTGATGATATACCAAAAGAGTGATTTCTTGACATCCAAAGTAATGGAACTGAAAACACCTTTAATTGACAAACGAGTCATCTCTTTCTGGTCCTCTTCTTCGAATGACTCTTTGTGGCATACTTACGTTCAATTTCTGACAAGAGTTGATCACTGACACCTCCTCTATTCATTCTCTTGTCTGGTTTATCACGGAAATGAATTTGAGTAGAACGACCATCCCAATTTTTGGACTGAACAATCTGCGCAATCTCCATCTCTTTCTGGGCTTTGATTTTGCGTTTTTTGGCTACTCGATAGTCCATTTTCTCTCGCATGGACATGGTGGCAACTGATGTTGACTTTGTTTCGGACTTCTTCTTCGGTTGAGGTGATTTACTGGCTTTGATATTACAGTCTTCAAATTCGTCATCAGTGTCTACTAGACATGAGCTTTTCTTGATGACAATATCTGCCCCCCTTCGGAGTCGCTTTGGTTTGATCGAACTTGTTCTTGAGGTTAACATGGCATCATCTTCTGATGAGGAAGAGTCTTCTAGACTCGTGCTACATTTTTCCTTTGTCTTCCCCTTTTTTGTAGCATTCACATCATTATTGAAAAAGTTATCAATATCACCTCTACTTATAGCAGGATCAATTATATCCATACGCCACCTACCAATATCTTCTTGTGTTGCATGCACAACACATTCTAGAACCTTTTGCATATCACCTTTGCACATTTTGTAATACTTCAACACATCACTCTTCTCTTGGCCAGAACCATAATATGTCTTGGCATGAGTTTCATGCTGACTACCGGTACTAATAATCTCATTGAATATGGACTGGAAGAAGTCTTCCCATTGCTGCTGTGTTTGGTTTCTTGGTCGTTTTGATTTGTGTTGCTTTCCCTCGTCGTCATCTGACGATAAAGTGTTGTCATCGTGCTCTTCCAAAATTCTTCCAGAAGCATCATACACCGCTCGTCGTTTCTCATCCATCAAAACTTGATAAGCTGCCGATACCGCTTGAAATTTGAGGGTGGTGTCACCCCCATCATTATTGGAGCTGTTGTCAGTATTATTGGCATTGGATCTATCTGGATGGAAGCGAAGCGCTGCCTTTTTGTATGCAGAACGCAGTTCTGATTGGGAGGATGTCTTTGTGCAGTTTAGGGGGGTGTAGAGCGTGGCTTTGCGGCCGAATGCAGACTGTACGAGGGAGATTATCGACATGGCTAATATATCGAATATCGGTCTTAACCCACAAGATGAACAACAGACAATGACAGTGCAAGCAAAGCTTTGTTCGTTCATCGTTCAGCTTTATTGCGCTTTGCGCTAAGGCTTTTCACCCTATGAATTCCGACGTATGTACATATCAATAAATATTCATTTGAGCAGATTTGAGTTCGGATTTCGGATGTTGTATCGGATATCGTACTCCTCGCCTATTCCTTCCGCTCTTTCGCTCCCATTCACCATCAACTACACTGATAAAATGAAGAAAGCAGTGGTAGTTGGGTCTACCAATGGGATCGGAAAAGCGATTTCATGCCGCCTTGCCAAAGATGGATTTTCTGTAATTGCGGTCGGCCGGGATAAGGAAGGCCGAGCTGAAGAGATCATCAACAACCTCAAGGAGTGTTCGTCACAATCACAAGACGCATCAAAAACTCAACATGAGTTTCGCCCCTGTGATGCTTTTTCGCTTGCCCAGGTCAAAGAGTGTGCATCGGGAATTGTTAGGGATCACAGCACGATTGACGCACTCGTCATGACTCAAGGAATGGCAACCATCCAATCGTTTACGCCGACAAGCGAGGGAAACGATGAGAAGCTTACACTTCATTTTTGGTCTCGTGCCGCATTCGCTGCCTTGATACTTCCATCTCTACGTGCTTCAACCATGCCTGGGGGACCTGTTGTAATGACAGTTCTAAGCGGTGGGGTACACAATCCATACAACAAGTACAAGGAAGACCCTGAATTGAGAAAGAATTACTCTATCAAAAACGCTGCCGATGGAGCTGGCTTTTACACTGATTTGTTTTTTGATAAATTGGCAAAACAACCTTCCAATCAAGGTATTAACTTCATTCACTCAAGTCCAGGATTTGTTGCTTCCAAGTGGGGGACAGAGATGCCTATTTATCTGAAAGCTCCGATTCGATTCATGCAGAAGCTGGGTGGCAAATCTCCAAGCAAATGTGCTTCGTTCATGGCGCAGCCAATTCTTCAATGCGCATCTGGCGATATTGGATTAGTACGCCCTAGCAATAATGCAGAAGGTGTGCTCATAATGAATGAAGATGCGTCATCTGGAAAACTGACCAAGCTCCACACTGAAGAGGCAATTGAAAGCGTTTGGAATACTACCAGCACGGTTTTAGGAAAGGCTGGTATTGCTCTTGATTGAGAAAACTTTTGATGCATCCATATGGTAATGCAAGGTAGCGTTCTTGATAACGGCATTTTTGTAACAGTTAACTTTGTTTTTTACATACATGAATACTATGCACTGCACCAACGCTAAAAACTAATATTTGTCACCACCCTGAAATACAGCACCAAAACGGAAAATCTCTCGGTGCACAAGGCAATGGCAAAACAGTACGTCGGTCACAAACATCATCCCGGACATTAAGTCGTTCACACTGCAACGCCCCAAGCTGCGCAGCATCTTACTCTTGTGTAACACAGAAGCAATTTACAAATCAACACTGTCATCCGCCTCATAAAGCCTAGGTCTGATGTTAGCAGGATTATCAAACCTTGGTCTTGATGCACCAGGCTTGGCCGTGTACTCGAAACTCCTAGTCCTGTCAGCACCAATTTCAAATTGATCTGGGTACATCTCACTAACCGTATCGTTGTCACCCGCATCAATAAACATTGTTTGCCTCCCATTGCAAATTTGACACATGGCCGAGTTGCATTGATGAACATCCACTTGATTGCCATAGGCGTTGTCAAGATCGCGCAGAATGTCATCAAGGGATCCATCGGTTGAACTTGTATCCTTGGCAACAAGGTCATCTTCAAAGTCATCGTCGAATTCGTCATAGGCACTGTCACGCTTTCTCTTGTGGCGAAATGCCAATAGAGCGAGAGCAATGAAGGCGATCAACCCGAGACTTAAAACAACGGCTCCGGCGGCGGAGATTGGGGCGGTAGCTGATTCAGCGCTTTTAATGCTGGAGCCAGGGGTGGTGGTGGCGGGTGCGACCACTTGTTCCGGTGGATCCAACGTTATGGAAACCAATCCTGGAACGTAGTGATCTGAATTGGAATCTGTGAAGACATCGTTGGAAACTGCCCTTTCAATGGCATCAAGAGCTTTTTCCGTTGCTGCTTCTGGGGTGGAATCGTCATTAATTATCAAACTAAGTCCACCCTCAACAAACCTACAAAGCTGACCGTCCTCAACTGTGACTGTACAGGGGCCAGTGACTGTTTCTTTCGGGTCAGAGTTAACTCCTACACATCCCAACTCATCCAAAGCACGTCCCCCCGTATGAAAAGGAGTAGACGACTGCATCATACGTCGTCCCCCACAACTGAACAAGTCGTAGGCGGCGTAGTTTGCCATCACCCAGTCAAGACGGTCGAGAACACTTGAACCTGACCCATCTAGAAACACGGCCTGGTATGTGAGTGGCAACTCGACAAGTGTTCCACTCGCCTGAGATGACGCTTCAACCACACAGCTGTCCTCGGCGTCAGCTCCAGAGGTCAGAGTTACCCCCGCCGTGGTAGCCGTAGAATTACCATTATCATTATATTCAAATGTTACTGCTCCTTCGGCAGTTGACTCTCCATCGCCTCCACTTAACGCTCCAGATCCAGCCGCAGCACCACCTGTTCCAGCAACAACGAAATAAGTGGCACCTTCCGCGGTGTTGGGATACTGAAAAGAAACAGACAATGTAAGTGGGATGAAAATTGAACGTAATAAAATGGAATGAGAACCGGGGTGAATTGTTGTCATGCTTACCTCTGGTTTTTCCACTAGCCCAACATTTTCCTCCTCTGGTTTTACTGCAACAATATTAACTGTTGCCGTTGGCGCTGACGTTGGCGCTTTGGAGCTCTTTGCGCATTTCGGAGACTTAGACCCCGGACTCGGATCAAGTCTCCGCGTTGATTTGGTCGGAGACGAGGTCGGAGCCTTCGACGATTTATGCGACTTGCTACATGGGAACAGCCTATAGGCATCACTCGCTTTTCTAGACTTGGCCGTCGGAGCAGGTGTAGCAGGTGTAGCCATTGTTAAGTATTGGTTTAATTGCCGACTTTCTATGCTTCCTTACTTATCGCCGTCGATAGATAGGTTGCCTTCATTCAAAAGGGTGCAGCCGTTGCTCTCTCGTGTAAAATCTCTTTCTCGGAGTTCAAAATGATGGAGCGGGAAAAAGGGGTTCAAATGTGAAACGGTACTAAGTATTATGTCCTACGTTCAAATGTAAGACGTTCTTGTAATTTGGCGCTACGGCCAATTTTCGGCTTTCTTTGAGCTTTCCCCTCGACGATTTTGTCGCAATTGATGGGTATCTACAATACATGTAGATAAAAGTTACTTTTACCCAACTTTACTGTAGTCCTACACGTGGTAGGTGGCGCGCCCACCATTATTTTTATTCACCGTAACCTATGCAGCCTGCGCCACAAAATAACCATGACACCCTCCAAACGTAGTAGCCACCAGAGAAGATTAGCAGCATCTTTGTTTACTTCATGCGGCTTCATCGTCCTCTGTAATTCTCCTTCGCCATGTTTGGGATTTTCAGCGCCATCGACTCTCTCGTCGTGTAGGAATGCTCATGTCCATCATACAAAGCGAATGCAGCATCAATTGTCAATCAGACGACGCAAAGATGATTATGATGACGATGAAGACTGGGATGACTATTTCGATGAAGATGATTACGATGACTATGATGAATCTCCACCACCTCGACGAAGACGCCGACCTAACAACAACTCTCGTATAGACAATCTCGGCACGCCTCCACTAACCGGCTCATCCAACGATGACACATCTCTAGACATTCCCTCCTCTTTCGGACGAGGAGACACAGGCTGGCGTATGCCCTCCTCAGTCTCCGCAGCTTTACTCGCAGGTGTATTCGTACTAGGGATAGGAACGGGTGTGACAGTCGATAGTCAAATAAATACCAACCCAAAAGATTTGGCAAGTAGAGATGCAGTGGATAAGAATGCTCCCAACCCCACTCTTTGTACTACCTATGGTGCTTCTGCGATGGCATTTGATCAACGTGTGTTCGTTAGTTTCAACCCGTTTAATGTATATGTGGCTCAGGCGGATGTCAAGCCTGCATGTGTCTTGAGGCAAGCCAATGTTGTCCCAGTATTGAAGGAACGAAAGTTATTGAACGATGACGAAATACGAGGGTGCAAGATGAACATGAACACATGGGCCTTTGTGGGTGATTTGAACGATCAACCACAGTTGAGTTGTGTGTATAAGAGTGAAGATGCGCAGAATGAATTCTTGGAGGATCCTAAACGAGGGATTGGGGAAGATTACCTTGATGATGATCGTTCAAAATTGAAGAAAGAGACGAAGAAGATGGTCAAGGATAATTTGACGGATGCTCAGAAGAAGAAGATCATGGAAATGGGAGAGAAATCAGCTAGTGGGTTGTAACGGTTGACAAGAGTCGAGGAAGAGGATTAGCTTTAAATATTCTTATCCAATTTGACAGTCAATTTTATTTTTTATCAAAACGCTGCATTCCATTTCCACGTTTCGATTGCATGTTGTGCTTCCTGAGCAGTAACATGCCATGAAATGATTAGGGAATGTTTCTAGTGAATATTGTCTTGCGCCATGGGTTGAGTTGCGAATCTTATAAATAGTGGTTCAACATCTGAACAGAAATATTTGTAGTGCTGATCATGACCTTGAATTAGGTGGTCTATAAGAAATGTTCTCGCCACTAACATTGGTCTTCAGTATGCTATATTCATCAGCGGTACTGTGCTGCAATAGAATAGTATAGCTCAATTTCACAATGCTCCACTGACATGCAAGAACTATACCTTTCAATGCTTTCTCGTCATCTTTTGCTGAGGCAGATGCTTCGTACGGTGTCTTGTGAAACAGAATCGGACATTTTGGAGCAAATGCAAGTACGTGCTCTTCAACAAAGACCATTGCATCTGGCGAAGTCTTGTTTGGTTTGATTTCATATATAAGTTGTCTCGAAAATGACATATCTATGTAAACAGCATGCACGGTCCCTATGCGGATAAGAGTGTCCTCTGAATCGTTGAAATCCTTTTCATAGCTGTAAATAACGTGACAGCCTTGTGGATAGCTTGTTTGTAGGGATTGCTGAGCTGTCAACTTCATCAAATTTCCGTTGCTCTTGCTAACATCAGTGTTGTGTTTATCAACATGACTTTCCTTAGGTTCGGCTGTGTTTTGTGCATACTGATTTGAATTTGCTTGTGTTTCATTTGCACTATTTCCACTGGATTCAAATAATTGGTTTGTGCTTTGGCATTCATCAGGCCGTAGCCCCAATGTGCTTGGAGCAATACTTTGTAATTCATCTACCTTTGAATTTGCTCGACTCCACTCTCTGTTTGCCTCAGCTATTCGCGCGCGACGATGATTATCATGAAATTGCTCATTGTACATTTCATTCCAGTTGCCAGTGCCTGACTGAGCATATGACGAGTCGTCACTAATTAATTGCTGCTCCGAAGAAGGAGAAATGGCATCGTTATTTTTTGTTTCGGGAGGTTGTTTGCCTAGGCGTCTCTTATGTTCTTCAGATCGAAGGTGTTGCTCCAAAGCCGACTCCAAGCTGAAAGATTTATTGCATATATCACAACGATGGTTGAGACGTTTCTTGTGTTTTCTGGATCGTTTGTGTTGTTCCAGAGTCGTCTCAGAGGTACAATATGTATCGCATGTATCACAATAAAACTTATTCTTCTTTCCCTTCTTAGCAGCTTTCTTTGCAGCTTTCTTTGCAGCTTTCTTTGTAGTTTTTTTGGTAGCAGATACATCTTTGCTTTTTGATTTGAGAGGAGGCCCCCATCGGCTTTTCATTATGTTTGGATCTCCGTAGGTGCTATCAAACTGACAAATAGGCTGGATTTTAATAGCTGTGAATGTATCTCAAGCTTCTTCTCTTAATAGGTCCCATCAAAGAAGTGATCTCTGTGATGGCCGGTGATATGTGGAGGAGCAACAACATGAAGCTGGAGGCCCACATGGCGCATTTTTTGGAGAATGAACGTAGGAATTAGTACAGTACTCTATCGTATCTCTTCAGAAAACTCAGCATACATACTCACCAATACACCATACTTTACTCTGTTTCCATTGCCATTGCATCTACCTATACACAACCATTGCAATCATGGCTCTTGACCTCATAGACAACGACAGCCTGATTCATATCACTCAATATTGCCGGGCGGAGGAAGCAGCACGAGTAGGCCTTTGTAATAAGCAATGGAAAGAAAAGATATTCCAATGCGACAAAATTTGGAAAATGTTTGCAGCCACTAGATGGGGGGATAAAGTTTCATTGGATAGTGATGAAGTACCGTCTACAACTTCTTCTTGGTATGAGTATTATCGTCATCGATGCTCGTGGACGCACTTGCCTGGATCAAAATCAAAATTAGATCTCATTCAAGAGGATTATGGACACGATCCGTACAAACTGCTCTCGGCGTGTATACTCTGCTCACGAACATCAGGTTCACAGACTGTGAGGGGTGTAGTAAAATCGTTTTTTGACAAGTATCGTACGCCCTCAGCTGTCTTATCTGCTGATATTGCAACAATGGAAAAAGAGCTCAAACCACTAGGATTGAATAGGGAAAAAACAATGAAGAAATTTGCAGAAGGATTCCTAAGACAATGGACACATGTTCATGAATTACATGGATGTGGTGCGTTTGCATCTTCATCATTTCATGTCTTCTGCCGAGGAGATTATCAGAAAGTGTTAAGAGAGAAAAAGTGCGATAAAAATGTTCGAGCATATGCTTCGTATCTCAAAAGAGTAGTTGATCAAACCGACGCAGAAGAGGTTCATATTACAGATCTGACAGGTAATTCAAATGCAGCTGGAAAGACAAAACGAGAGGTAAGACATAAGAAGACGCAACCGAGGAAAAGAGTTGCTCTGCCAAGAAGGAAGAGTCCAAGAAGTTGCTAATAAGAAAATAACAGTAGCATTAGCAAAACTTAGGTTGAGATACGATCAACTTTCTTTAGCTATGCGTTATCTCCGCCAAATCGACTAGATTCACGACTTAAGAAGTACACTTAACTTCTCGAGGAGTTCATGAATTGCAAAAAATGAAGGAGACTCACTTTGGTCCGCATGGTTTGTTGAATCAACAGCAGCCTTGGATTTCATTTTGTGCGTCAAGACCTCTCGGTACATACCCTTGTACTTTTCGGAATGAGGACTACCCTTCTTGAGTTTGTTATTGTTGTCCTTCTCGAGCTTGGTCAGGCTCAAAAGTAACTTCATTATTCTCGACTCAACATTTTCTGACAATGTATTCATATTATTGAACCATTCTTGTAAATCTGATGGCTTGAGACGCTCCTGCGCTGCCGATATTGCATCGGAAGAAAACGCTTCTCTCGTATCCAACGAAATACCAAGAGCCTTGCCCAAACATTCTTCACCCGAGACAGCCGCATACAAGTTGGAGAAGTCTAAACTCAACACAATGAATGTAGGCTCATTTCCCTTTGCATTCAAAAAGAAGTACTGATGGGCCAACCCAAAGTGCTTGAATGCCGCAGCGAGTTTATCTCTAGTCTTTTGTTCGTCGCGCTGGCAAGTCCAGACTTTGCTGAAGTACATAGCCAACTGGTAGTGTGCAGCTGCTGCTTGATGCCGCGCATGAGCCGTTCCTAAACTCTCGTAGATCTTACAAGATCGCTGCATTGGTTCGACAATTTCATTCTCCGTACCTGGTGTTAGTCGCAGCCCTGGAAGAAACAGAGGTTGCGAAGAGCTCGACCCAGCCAAAGAGGATTGCCTTCTTCGAACTCCTAATACTAAGAGGGTCGCCGCAAGCTCTTCACTGACCATGTCCCAAGTCAACGAGTCTGCATCTCTTTCTCCCATGGCTTCATGTGCCGATACAAGATGATCAACAGCCTTTTGGAGAAATATCTCAGCGTTGGATTTCTTGTCTAGGTCTTTGCTTGACCCCGGCAAGATCACGTTGGTATTTGCTCGAATTTTACAGCATTGGCACAAATTACATCGCAGCAGGGCTATGTTTCGTAAATCCTTTCCTGCTGTAAACTGATCTAACCCCTGAGAGAACCAAAACTGAGCCGAAGCCAACATTATTGCTGAAACATGAGACATATTCCTATCTCGGTCACTGGAATTCTCGTTCAAAAGAACTGACCTGGATTCTGCCAGTAAAATTTTACCGATTTCATTAGAAGCGTCTCCGAGTCTTTGGCGAAGAAGAGGGGCTACAGGCTCATCTGCTTTCGTGGAGACTTTATAGATAGTGTCCAACTCGACAGCAGCTTGACCATCTTTTGCAGTATCACTGCTGTGCTCTGCTAAGAATAGATAAGAGTCCACTGCATGACTATAGCAAACGCTGGCTGCGACGAGGACAAGACGATTGTCCCGCTTAATTTGAGTCTGCTCGTTTAGTATAGATTTCGATGTGCTGATCGCCTCGTGACATCCTTCCTTCTGCAACACAGACGCTTCTATTTCCTCGAAGTCTTCGGGCAATACAACAATTCCACTAAGAGACTGCAATGATACTTGACCATGCGAAGCAACGCTCACAGACGTTTTCGGTCGCCATTTTGATGCTCTGAAACAAAGCTTTGTAATGTTGCTGCACGCAGAATCTACCTCTCTAAACAAGCTGAGAAGGTCATTTCCACTGATATGACCTCGTTCTCTCCAGAGTGGATCAGCCGCATACGATCTAGCAAAATGGCCACAAAACTCCCACAGCCACGCGTATTGAAGCAAAATACTTTTCCCATAGAGGCGAGAATTGTCAGATTCATCCTTGCTGAAATCAAATATATCACGAGGCTCCACCAAGGATGTGACATCTCGCAGCATCCGGGCAGCCATACGCAGGGACTGCAACAAGTTGGAGCTGAAATAATTCTGTAGATGAATATCAGCCAATTTGAGACACACATTAATCAGCTTGTGATGAATGCCATAAAGTTGCGTAGAGAGTGCTTCGATTTCGATAGGAGAATCCTTCTCTCTTGCCTTTGTCAAGAGAGGTGTAAGCTTCTTTATTCCGTTCATCAAATGATCATGTGCTTTATTGAGACAGTCGGTAGTTACTTTCCTATAAGGCTGAGACGATGATGCCCACGGAGCAGGTTTACTTGCATCTCTTGGTCCAACGTCTCCTTCTGCTTCATCACACCATAAGAAAGTATCAGCGAGATGCTCACAAACAGCAGCAGCAATGGTTTCATGATTTCCGCCATCCATGTCAGCCAAATCCTCCAATAAATTCATTGTGTTGTTTAACAAATTCCTTTGACGTTCCCGGTACTCTCGTCGTGTAACCTTATCATGCGGAGATAACACTTTGTTCTGAAGCTGTTCCAAACGACATGCAAAACGATAACTACAAAGCGCCAGCCACCACACCCATTTTCTTTGTCGCATTTGAGAAATACTGCTGATGTCAAAAAGTTGTATGTTTGTGTCCCCTGCTGTTCGGTGGAGGAGATAGGTAGAGTTTTCTCTTGTGCAGTTCGTTTTCAAAAATCGAAGCAGCATCGCCGCATTCATCTCTATTAACTCGGGTGAAAATGTCTGTTGGCTGGTAGTAGGTATTGTTTGAGCAGTCTCAACTCCTAGCGTTGAAGGGTGCAGCATCAAGGACGGGATATCGTCTGTGCGGAGAAACTTGATATTTTGGACGAATCCTTGCTCTTGCAACAGCAATGCAAGTTGAGGGACGTTTGCCATCAAATTGTCCAAATATGTATCAAGCACTGTGCAAACAGGCGAAGTTTTTGCAGCGGTAGACTCCTCACGAGATGAAGAATCAAGGTCCATTGATTCTGAAGCATTGTCAATTGGTGGAGCTGATGAGACAGAAAAACCCATTTCCGTCAAGTCTGGGCTAATATTTGATGCTGGAATGATACATGTTATTAACATATTCTCCTGGTTCTCCTTGGAATCGTGTCCTTTCTCAATTGTCGTTTCAGATGGTGGAAGTAGCAATGCCTCGGCATATGATGGTGCATTGAGAACCTTTTCTTTGTCATGTGACACCATTACACCTTCGTTGTTGTTCCTTTCGTGTTCTTCCATTTGAGATCGCAGCTCGGATGCATCAAAAACACGCACAGCAATCGATTCCCCGTCGGATGCTGTTGAATTACTTTCATTGCTAGTTTGTCCCATATGTAAACGTTTACAGATAACCGCATCACTTGCCACCATCAAATTCATGTCTTGAAATTGCCAATTTACGTATTGTCTGGGTTCTTTTGGTGACTCAACTACATGACTTAAATAGTGCTGTGGTGGCTTGAGATAGGTGGATAGAATATCATCCGAATCTGTTTGAATAGTGTCATTTTCTCCGTCTTTCACAATGATTGAATTAGATGGGATGGTGAGAGATGAATTGTCTCGAGGAGCGTCATTCTGATTTTGAATCAAGTTCTGCTGTTTTTGTTGCTGTTTTTCTTCATCAAGCAATAGTGACAATGAAGTAAGTAACGACCTCTCTTCTTCTTTTCGCATTTTTTCAAGACGAAGTTCTTCCTCCTCACTAATAGGTTCCTCTTGAACTGTATCTTGTTCAATCGACCAGCTACGAGGTCGCTGTCTCCGCCTTCCACTGCCAGGTGCTCTGGTTCTCCTATTATCTGGTGTGGGTAAGTTATTATTGCCCTTGTAAATAGCTTGTTGTCCACCGACATCTTCCGCCGAATCCAGCAGTATCGTTCCATTGCCCATGTTGTGCAGTGCAACGCTAACATTTTTTTCTTGTGTGTAGGGGAGCGAAAACAAGTGTTTGACTGCCTTGGAGGGACCAATAAAGTCCACTGATTGCTGTTGCGCCTGATCTACCGCGTGATTGTTAAATGAGTTATGACGCGATAATGTGCGATTGCCCTGGCGAGGAGGCAGGCGCTCGTCGTTGACAACTCGGTGAACAATTGGTGGAGACATCGTAGTTGTGAGCTGCAGATTTGACTGCATGTTTGCCGATGCCGGCGGCGATAAATCTTCGATCTTCTTGGGTCCCATGGTAGCTAAAGAATACAGATGGAATATTTCCTGAAAGCCACCTCTCTAGAGGGGATCGGCAGGCTTTATTGCGGAGTATCACAATAACAAGGCAGCCTCTGAGATCTCAGATGATGGCAAAGTACTTACCTCTCTCTAGAGAGAGGGCATGGCATTTTTACATGGAGTCGCGGAGTTAGTTTCCTGTTTCCTTGGGCATCAGTGAGCGCGCCAAAATTCGTGCCACATCAAGAATAGATCGAGAATCATGACTTACCATAAGTACATACACATGGACAAGATGCTGCGTGTGGGTGATCCCTTGGATGATTGCAACCTTAACAAACACCATCAACCAAAGCAGATACCATGTACCATGTTACAGATATGACCTCCAAAGCCAAGAAAGGTTTGAGGAAATTATCAAGTTCAAGCTATGTAGGATGATAATTTGGCCTGCAAAAAATGGTCACAGAGACGGGAGAGGGACGCCATACCATATTCATATTAACTTACAGTGTCGTAAACATAAATTTAATCTTCACAAGAGATGAGTTGTTCCTTTGATCTTGACATGTCAGGTGACAATTAAGTGGTAGAGTTGATGAGGCAGTAAAAGTATATAATTAGGCAAACGCTCAAGTCAAGGGAGAATGGCACAGCACAATATCATTCATAACACGACACACATCAAAATGTTCGAATATGTTCAAAATAGTTCTATTTTTAGCAACAATACACGAAGCCCAAGAAACAGGA
>JALLBH010000615.1:0-15557 GCA_036940005.1 Skeletonema menzelii
TGGGGGATATCAGTATTGGCGATTCTCGGCGAGAGGGGCAGGTCCTCTAAAGCAGCGCCCACCTCTCCACTCACTCTTCCTCTCCACGTAGATATGGTATGTAAGTATGTCACTTGTCACTGTCTCCGTTATTCCATTCCATGAGCCTGAATCATAAGCATTTATTAGCATGCTCATGTTGCATATCCAGCTCTTATCGTCGACTTCCACAAGCTTCTGCTATCGAAGAACATAATTATCCAACACAGCCGCTCATCTAATGCAACTGGAGACAGCAGCGAGCTATAAATGAAGAAATCTCTGCGATTCAAAATAGCAACAATGGTCTTTGCCTGCACCACCGCACTTCTGTGCCGACGAGCAGCTTATGCATTCTGTCCTCGTGCACGAAATTCAATGCTGACGAGATCACTCCTTGTCGGTAATAATCATCAGTTCAATAACAATATGAATGCATTTGAACCTATCAGGTCGATTATGATACCACCAACGATAACGTCGTATCCATCTACGATCTCGAGATTAAAAGAAGAGGCGAGTGACAATGAAGAAGTCACATCAACATGGACACATGTGCCCTACCAACCACCACCAACAGGAAGGAGACCCACAAACAATGCCAATAACTCTACCAGGAGCTTTTCATCCTCCAAATGGACTGTTCCAGATCACATTTCAATACCAGAAGATCAACTCCAAGTTTCATTCGCTCGTGCGTCAGGTGCAGGTGGACAAAACGTGAACAAAGTAAATACCAAGGTAGAGCTACGATTCCACCTTGACAGTGCCAATTGGATTCCTAGAGAAGTACGTGATCGATTAAGGGAAAATGAATCGAATAGAATCAATAATGAAGGATATTTTGTGATTACATGCCAAGAAAATCGTACCCAAGTGCAGAATAGGAAGGATGCAATCAAGAAATTACAGGATATTCTGAAAAGTAGTTGGGAGAGACCCAAGGTGAGAAAGTTGAGAAAAGGACTGACGAAGAAGGCTAAGGAGAATAGGAGGGAGAATAAAAAGAAGATCAGTCAAAAGAAGGAGAGTCGTAGACGTGTGGACTTTTAGCTACAACAAATTATCATCTGTCCGGCTACAACATATACGGAATGCTATTCATGGTATAAAGTGAACAATCAATTTCTATCCATAAAAGGTAAAAGATACTCTCAAGACAGTACCTGAAGTTTCTGCCAAGACAACGTAAGCAAGCATATGATATGGCAATGCGTATTCACTTATACTCAGTCGAGTGGGAGAGAAATACAGAGCCACAGCTATAAAGTCAAAGAACCATTGACGCTCTTTGTTGCGACTGCTATTGCTAACATTTCATTGAAGTTTATGTGATGGTGATGGCTTGAGCACAATACTTATTGGCAGTAAGAGGAAAGCAGAGATATTTTTTTTTGTCAATTTCCAATTATACTGAGTAACGACGCAGTTCGACAACTCATAATGGATAATGTGGTATCACTAAATAACTACACAACAACTTAACTCTCTAGACATTTAGAACTACAATCTTTATCTACATTTGATCAGCGTCGGGAGTCGAGAGTACATACAATACTTAGCAAGTGGATGGATGGATGGATGGATGGATGGATGGATTCCATTTACTTCGCGGTTGCGCGAAGAAAGCGATATTTTGGCGATACATCAATCAACAAAAGAAAAGTAGAGATGAGTTGGTGATTTAGTTGGTTGATATAAGGAGTTTACTTTTGTTGCTCTGGTGCTCGGTGCGGCGGATGTTTTGCGGCGGTGTTACATGTTACATGGAAGGCAATTTAGTAGAGCCAAGATACGATGTCCGGTGAAAGTAGTAGTGCTGAGCGCATAATGATGCCTCCACTGACCGACACAGCATTATCATTATCCGGCGAAGCATCCGCTCCTATTCCCGACGTGCTACTTTCGTTGGCCAAGGACGACCGCTACATTTCTGAAGTATTCTCTCTCCTATCTCAAGCGATTGTTCCATTTGCAAGCATTTTTTTTGTTCCGAGGCGAAGCAGTGGTGGATCTCGGACGGCGAACAACAGTAATACACGCACTAGTGATTTTAGTGCAGAGGAAACACTGGAGGACGATGGACAGAAATTCATTGAGCGGATTCGCCCAGAACTTTATTTTCTGGCGTCTATCTTGGTGCAGTCAGCCACATTTGTATTTTATAGTCGCAATTTCGATGGGGGGGATCAGGTGAATGATGTAGGCGTCCAAAGAAGCATCGGGATGGAGGCTCTTCACCTATCCTATCGTTTACCTCATGGAAAGAATCGCCGCACGGCGCTGTCGCAAAATACTTCCATGTTAAGACGAATGAAACATCGCATATCATCAACATTTTTTCAATTGAATGCATGGCATCGATTATTGTTTCTACAGACATTTGTTCCCTACGTGATAAATCGTGTCGGAAGAGGTGGTTGGTCAAAGGATCTAGAAGGATTGATCTCTACATTACTTGAAAATTGCGGCCTGAGGCAAATTAACGAAGTCACCACTAATCGATCAGCAATACAAGAAGAATCCGAACCCAACAATGAGCCAGATGATAGCGCTTTTCGAAACGATGATATGCTACGAGGTTCTGCTAGAAGAAGATTGTTCTTGGAACAACGGCGGAGGATGATGAATTCTTCTGACGGAAATCACCGCATTGAATCAGAAGATTCAGAAGATGACGAAGGAGCTTTAACGATGCAACAAAATCGAATGCATCACGAGAATGCATTATTCAGTGAACCAAGCGAGAATGCAACAGCATTCGCGAAGCGTTGGAATCAGCTCTGTAGATTAAGTTGGGAAGTCACTCGGCGCATGGCTGATGCATTATCTTCTTTAAACCATGGGGCACATCAGCTTCCAAGACACATTGTGTCGATAGAGAACCAGGACAAGTATACAAACATCATTAAATGGCTGCTTCGTCTACACCTGGCCGTCTTTTATTGGAGCGGTGTTTATCCGACAATATATCACAGAATTGCTGACGCCAAAATTCACGCTGGCACACCTCCAACCGCAGCTGTATCATCAATGACTTCGAATTCTGGTGCCATTGTTGCGAATCGCCCAACATATAAACCAATTGCAGCCTTAATATTTCTTCAGGCCGGTTCGGCTCTTTTGCAAACAGCTGCTTCTGCATCAATAGAGGTAGCACACAAACTTCAGATAGCGTACTTCCGATGGAACCGACGGGGAAGCGCACAGGGACAACGAAGACGTATTTCCTTGAATGAAACCGAATCAGAAAGAACAGAGTACTTGGAAATGGTAGAAACTAGGGTCCCAGGGATCGATTCGTCCTCAAAAGAATCAACATCATCTCAGAAGACATCCAAATCAAGCAAAGCTTCAGAATCACACCATCCCTGTGGAATATGCTTGAACGAGCGCATTCACCCAGCAGCTCCGTCAAAATGTGGACACGTTTTCTGTTGGAATTGTATTCTTCATTGGGTAGTGAATGTGAGAGAGGAGTGCCCTTTATGTCGAGCAAGCACACGTCCTCAGGACGTTATCCCCTTGTATAACTACGCCTAAATGATAGATGTATAAAGAAAACCTCGTATGCTACCAATTTCAATTGTTAGGATCACTTTTTTGGCAGCATCTCTACTTACATTTCCCTCTCGCTCTTCTTTCTTTTAGCTCCAGCTAAGTATGTAGCTGCGCGCCTCTGCCTCCTAGATACTGTCAATATCTGTGCTGTCTCAAATCGACCAGATCAGAGTGAGTCACTGAGTGACTCATTCCAAAAAAAATCTTGCTCTCATCTGCTCTCATATTGCTCTTCTCTTGCTGCTTTCGCAGCTACTACGAGAATACTTATTAGCAGTCTACATAATATTATTCTACCATGATGCGATTCACCATCTTCCTTGCTTGCCTCTTGGCGTCTGCAAGAGCTTTCACCAGCCCCCAGCTTAGCAGTGTTCGAAATACTCAAACATCAACAGTGTTCAATCGTAACAAGATCGCGATCTCATCCAGCAATGAGAAAGAAGCAGCTTTGGCTGAAACGATGAATGGCTACACAGTGAAGCAAAGGCTCCGCGAAGAGGTCGAATCACCGTTCCGGAAGGTGCGCCTCGCATTCTTTGCATTTTCATCAGCGTCTGCGTTTGTAGCATTTTACTTCTCAGCTTTGGTTGCAGTCAAAGCCAATATAGGTGGTTATGCCGACATTCCTCCGTTAGATGAAGCGTTGACACAAGTTGCAATCAATATTAGCGGTGCTTTAGGATTTGGTGCTCTTGCCGTCAGAGAGATTAAAGTAGGTCAAGGCAATCTCGAGCGAATCGCAAAAGGAGGCTTGCTTGCAAGGCTTGTCGTAGAGCCTGCTGCGGAGGAAGCGAGTAAAAGAACTCTTAAAGAATACAGAAGGAATTCCAGAGTTATCATAGCAGCCGGTGGAGCTGAATACATCAGAAGTCTTTCAATGTCTCTCTGCTCTGATCAGCTAGCAGATGAAAACATACTTCCTGCCGCACTTGCTGGTGTTGATGTTGTTGTTGTGCCGGTGCTGTTAGATGAAGACTACAATGTTGTTGAAACAAAATCAGCTTGGAGAAGTGCAATACCAGGGGAAAACGACCGCAACTTTGACAGTACAAGAGCTGACGAAGTGGTTTGCTTCCCCAGTATCTTGTCAATGTGGCAGGAATACATTAACTCTGATATTGAGACTGCGAAGGGCCAGGGCTTCGATGTTCTGTCAAAAGGCATTACTATCACAGTGAAGAAAAATGGCAGAATATTGAGGCGTGCAACGGGGCTTCCTCCTTTTGGTGATATGGTAGGGATGATGGAAGTGGCTGATGGCAGCAAGTTTGGAATGCCAGGTGACAGCGAGCGTTATGGAGGACCATGATAATGTTCTTTTAACTAAGATCAACAGTTTTGACGTAGAGTAGACTCCAAATTCAGTTGTGCGTTCGGCATACCAGGGAACTCAGGTACAGTTGTTAATGATGCACTTAATCTTATATCAATTGATACATGTAACATTATGTAGCACTATAAATCACAACTCCGCAGTCCCCTCAGTGGCTTCCTCATCATCTTCCAGCAGCTTCAAAATTGCTTCGAATGTCCCTACAAACGCGAAGAATACAGCTACACAAATTATGAACAAGTTGAATAGCAGCTCCCACATCTTCATTTCCTTTCTTCCAAAAACTCGGAGATGAAAATAACAGGGCAAGATAAATCCAAGTAATGTACAAATTGATGCGCCTACCAATTCCAAAAATTTGCCAAAATTCGGTAGCGAGTAAGCAATCGTGGCTGTCACCAGAACGATCATGACGCGGACCGTTCTGCTGGGACAATATCTTCTTGGTGGTTTGTTTGAGTCGCTCAAAAACAAATTTTCCAACACATCAGAAACTGGAAACATCATGATCGGGTAGGTGAGGTAAAGAGCCAAACACAGCGCTACTTGTACAAATGCCGCAGACTCTCCTTGTAGATTCAACGATATTGGTGAAATGGTTTGATTCCCAAACGCCACGTAGCCACACGTGCCAAACACAGCCATCAATATTGTAATTCCAGTAATCGTTTGCTTCAGAAGTCTAGGAAAGCCTTCTCGATCTGCACACGAAGATTCCAGTGGAAGGATCAACCCGACACCTTCTAAAGAATAAATGCATACGCTTGTCACGTAAATTAAGCCCCTAAAATCCACAGCTTCAATATTGTCGTCATGAGTATAGTATTCAAAGTCTTGAAATAGCACACATGAAAAGCCTAACACATTCGCTACATCTGCAATGAGTGAAAAGGGAGACAGGGTCTTCATGTTTCGAAACTGAACAAGAAGGGATAAGAGAGGCACGCAAGCATATATTATCAGTGCTCTGTTCGCCAACCCATTTGTTACCTTCTGAATGTTAGCCCCAATGAAGATTAAGTATGCAGTTGCGAAACCCGCTTGACTGATAACCAGACATACATTCACCATAACTTCCCCCCATGGCCCCATGACTTCTCTTCCCACATCTCCATATCCTTTGATACCAACTATACCCTGTCGTTCTAATCTTTTGCGACATTTCACCAGCAGAAGCATCGCATATACATTTGTTGCAGACACCGCGCAGAGGCTCAAGGAACCAAGCAACCAACCAGATCTTGAAAATGCGTAGGGCAGCCCAAGGAGACCAGCCCCTACAAAAGATATGAAGATGTTGATAGCTACTTGTGCCGGCGTTGCACTACCAACAGCCATTCCATGTGGGTCGCCACCTACTTCTAATGAAACATCCGAACCATCATCACTGTAGTAAGAATCACCATCTTCCATCTCAAAATGATCGGATAGCATGTGCTTATCTTCATTCAGATCGTCGTCATGTTGGTGCAACCCCCTGCCAGGTGATGTTGGCACAAACATCTCAACCAGACCTCCACCCCTGCCACCACCATCGGAGAGTAGATTTGCCCTCTCCCTGGATGGGCTTCCATTAGATTCTTCATCTTGACCGGTCATCTTATTTCATTGCAGTCATCTCCTCCCAGTGTCCCAGTCTCCTCCATCCCGTGCAAACTTTCAGCGGGATGAGAGAAAGAAAAGTGGGCGAGTCGGGGCTTTGGGGGGGGGGGCTAAGACGCGGGACGCTTTTTAGGCGCTAATACTGAAACAGGATAAGCAGAACCGACATGGATAGTTTGCTGTGAGAAAGGAAAATGCAGCATTGGAAGGAGACTAAGCAAGAATGAAAGTAGAATGAATCTACTTCAGAATTGCTATCTCACTTTTGATTGCAGTCTTTTTCTTGGCAGGTTTAGAAAAGAAGTTCTCTGTAGAGCCATGTCGTTTCATTCCTTTGTTGGTCGAAAAAGTTGCTGCGGTATCTTTTGTTGCAGCATCACTACTTGTGCGTCGAGGTTGCGTTTTCATCATGTCTAGCACAGAAGCTTGTCGTTTGATGTTGGTACCTTGTTGAGAAGAACCTGACGACAGTACAGACCTTTCTGCCTCCAGGAATTCCTCAGGGCTCATTCGATAGTGGTAAGCGTGCTTAATTGGAATCCTGCACTCGCCATCATTTGTAGGTTTATCGGTCCAACCCATACACCACAATATACCAGCATAGCTTGGAGGCGACAGTCCATCCAACGCAAATCTGTCGTTGAGATAGCACAGTGTTTTCAATACCACATCTGACCGTTGCTGACTGCTTTCACATTCGAGAGAGGACGCCCAGCTAACAACAGTTTTCCCCCATGTCATCCGTACATTATTGTGTAACTCTCCTGTTCTCACCAGATACTTTTGCATCGCATTCCATTTGGCGTCATTTGTTGTTCCGCTCTCAAGTTCTTTCAGTGTTATACTGTACATGGTATTTCCAAGCTGCTCATTCAATGTCTGCACACTCCATCGAGGAAGGCTTCCTATACCATCGTAGTCGCCGCGAGAAAATGCATGAGCGTAGGATAGCTCCCGGAACTTGACAATCTCTTGCAAGAATTTGTCAATACTACCTTTTTGACTGCTGTTACCTTGACACTGTCTTAGCAGACGCTTTACTTCTGACACAAGTCGATAGATGCTAACAATTCCTAAATTCAAGTAGGCACTCATTCTCGAGACAGAATGAATGAGTTTGGCATTGTTACGTTCCTTCCCATAACGGAGCAATCCACCTTTCTGTACAAAGGCATTCCATCGACTCAAACCACAAGGTAACGTGCCTATTGTGTGTTCACAGGGAGGGACAGTTCGGTCAGCTCCACCCCACTGCATTGAAAAATTGTAGAATGGTGCCCTCGGCGAGTCATCACTTTTTTGTCGTAACTGGTCTGCCGCTGCCGTTACTGCCGTTGCTTCGTTGTTTTTGTAGTGATCGTCATCACGAAAGAGTGCATTCAACTCATTTGCAGTGAAAGGTCTGACATCTGGACAACTCGGAAGAGAGCGTAATTGATTGGAATCTGCCGCTAGGGATTCTGGCTTCCATCTTCTTGGAAACAAATGTGCTAATTTCTCAGCTAAAGTGGAACCTCCATTGTCCACTACCGGATGGAATAAATCTTCATCCTCGAATTTAATTAGTAAGTCTGGAGCACAGAATTCACCTTGCATTGCTGCTCTCAAATGAGCATCTCTAAGATGTTCTGTCTTGTTTTGCCACAAGTATGCCTTTTGTGGAATACCTTCACAAATGATCTCTCCACTAGCTGGATTACGATGGCGTTTCAGCACTTGAATAGGCGGCACAGTAGTACTACCATCAACACTGACACACGGAACTTTACTCTTCCTGCAAGCTTCTTTTACTCTTCTTGTTATTGTCGTGTATGGGGAAACAAACGACTCGTCAGTCACCACAAAAGATGCGTTGCTTGCTAGAGTCAAATGATCGGGAACGCGTGCTCCATTAGGACCATGAACACGCACCCCGACAGCAGCTCCATGTCTACTCCAAAGATTAGAAGCATGGGATAGAGCCTGGAGTGTAAATGCTAATCTCCTTGATGTCATGATAACACCGCCTTGGCTCGCTAAAGAAATACTATGATGACTCGCATCGTCACAAACAACCGATAAGACAACAAGCGGTAGCTTCAAATGATTAGCTACATGACAAGCGATAGCAAAAGCTGGGTTGTGCTCTAAGCGAAGGTTCACAGTCGGCAAATAAAGAACGAATCCAATCGATGGATCGGCAACTTCTTTTACAGAAACTTCTGCTGCAGCGTCATGGTTTATGCGAGAGCGTAGACAAGGAGACAGTTGGAGTTGTGAAAGAAGAACGCTCATTTTGTATTCGATGCCGTTGATATAATTGATACCATCCTACTTCTCATCATTGCTTACAACAGCAACTATCACACAACTGTGAACTGTGCGACTGTGCGCCATTTTGGGACTGGAGATAGCTAGTAGAGTGAGTCAGTCCGCCCACAAAGTACACAAACTACGCCCACGAATTCATAGTTCACAAGTTGTTGTATTCCAATGCCAGGTTTTAAGTCAAGGCAAAGTCCGAGCGAAAGCAAGATGTCAAACTACAACGGCACAACACAGCGGTACACTCGGACAATCTGAGAATACTTACTTTCTAGAGAGACAAAATATGAGCCGAGAATGGACCATCGAGGCCGCCACAGTAGTGGCTGCCTTCAACTCTTCGCGATTCTATGGATTACTGCCGAATATTTTAGCTACTCCTGCGCCAGAGGGTAATTGCATTTATTCGAGCGTTTGGTATTCTCCTCGCTGTATGGGTGTCATCTCTGGGGATGTCTTCCATTCGTACGCCGCCCACCAACAATGTATTTGTCGAGGAGGGAGACCACGATCTAATCCCTCGGAAAATTCCAAACGAGTCGGTCAGATACATCACAGAGTAGCATTTCAGGGCGACGGTGAACATAGCAGGGGTGGTCCTCGCGTCGGCAGGCGTTGTACTCGTGGATTAAACTTTGACTTCATCACTTCGTCGTCTCTACAAGGTGATCTTCCCAGCACTAAGTCGTGACCAAAATTAGGCACTAACAATGTGATGCAAAAGTATTATGACGCCTTTGCATGATATAGTAATATGAAAAACAAATTTGAGTTCGTTTGTGAGGTAGGGCAAGATACCTGATTGAGAAGGGACGAATCAATTCCTTTTTTCTATAATTTACTGTTAGAGTGACTTGTATTTGGCAGTAGATCCAAAACAAAGCACATGAATAAATCTCACAAGTGAAACTTCCTACGAGTAGTATCCATCTCCTTCCTCTTATGCATCCATTCATACTCTCCAAATTGTGTATCAAACGTACCCTCTTGCAACCATCTCATTTTCATCGTAAATCTCGGTCCCAACTCTTGCAGCCGAGCTTTTGTCTTCTTCTTTCCCGTGTCTTTGTTCACTTGGTTTCCCTCCTGAAAGACATATCGATGATGTCTTACAAAGATGAAATCACGCTGGTTATGGAAAGTAGCCACCTGGCGTCCCTGAAACTGAGCATTGTGCGGGAAAAGACTCCCCAGGAATCTACCAGCACGATGGCCAAGTCGAGTGGTAAAACCATGCAGATTCAGTTCTGGCACATGGCTGGTTGCAGAACCATTATTTGGTACATCTGCCGATGGGATAACGTTGCTCACTTTGAAAAACGCTGTTGGTCCACCCAGTCCATTTGCGGCAGTTGATGGACGAATGTGAGAAATAAGCATCCCATTACAGACTTTGCTCTTCTCCGATAATACAATCAAATGTGTAAACTTGCGATTAGCTCCGAATTGACATATTTCCTTGACCGAATAAGTCTTTCGTGGATAGTAGTAGAGCTGTGGAATAAATCTCATTAAATCAGCAATGAAATGAAAGAGTTCTCCCGATGGCATTGGTCTCGTAGTTAGTAATATCTTCGGTCGGATCTCGTCAGAGAAATATGGTGCAAATTCATCTTCTGCCTCATCTGCAAGTATTTCTTCGTCGTCTGGTTGTACAGTAGTTACCTCCGATTCACGAGTATTGTCGAGTGTTCTTGGAGTTGCTTTCTTCGGGGCATCCTCACCTAGTGCCTCTGCCTCCTTCTCACGTTGAATTCGCGTCTGTCGCTTCCTCGCCTTCTTTTCTAGTAGATATTTACCATATATTTCTGATCGCTTGAGTTTGTTTTTGATGTGCCCGGGATTGTTGGAGACGGTACGCTTTACCTTCGCTGTGTTTAAGGGCTTTTTGCCCTGCAGACTTGCGTGTCCACCCTTCTTCTTTGTGATTCCCATGATTGACCACACCTAGAAACATAGATGTATGCTTGCTGCTGCTTCTTGTGGCTTTGGCTTATTTATGGCAGCAGCGGCATCTTTGCTTTGATTGGTGGTGGAGATTACATAAGACTGGGCCAATAAAATACGGACCCAAAATAAAGGGGCTAGTGATTACGGACGAAAAAGTCACAAAGCACAAAAATGAGGCTCAATAAGTAGTACGTGAATATGATATGAACTCTTTGAGAAATGTTGATGAATGTTATATCGTTGGAAAGCTCTAATAAATGTCTCTGTGTATAGCTGCATTAAAATTCTTCACGCTTTGCATAGGGCTGCTCCAACGCACAAGCTTCATCGACATTTTTGTGATAGGGCGGTCTGTCCATCTTTCTCGTAGTCCGTCTAAAATAGTTGGGTCCGTATTTTATTGGCCCAGTCTTACATAGTATCGATGCTGTCAACTTCCCGCCAAAAGGTATGGTAGTTCCAACCTACGTACTCACTTTCGGCCTGCTATCTCTCCACTTCGATACTTACGAGATGTCATTGTTGCAAAGAAAAATAATACATTTACATAGCCAGGCATAACAATGGACGGATCTTTCGAGAGAATCAACTCCTCTATGCTCAAAACAACACCACAAGCTGGTCAAGTTGTCAGTCTCGTTGGAAAAGTTATCGATTTTGACGGGGTCGACACAGCGACAATTGAGGCTGCTGACGGTGGGCGGGTGACGGTGGATCAGGTCGATCCAGGGTCATTTCCCCCTCCCAACGCGATTTGTGAGATCATGGGATCACCGACGGGCGAGACATCTATTCAGGTGAGTAGATATTTTTGCTTCGCTTCCGGCCTTACTATAACCTCAACTCACAATAATTCTGACACATCCGATCACATGTTGGTATTATGGTACATGTGACATGTAAATTTTGTATCTCCACACAACAAAACACGTTCCATTGCAGTTTTTCATCTGTCGCGATTTGGGAGAAGACTTTGATCTCGGAAACTATAACAAATTGATACAAAATGTCATGAAGAACCCGAAATATGCCGATATATTTGAATAAATGCAATGCCAAAAACAATTATCGGTTGGGGCAGGGGGCAGGGGGCAGAAAAGAAACACAAGGAAATACAGACACTGTTGTAATGAAGAAGTATCGTCGACAATCACAAAGGTAGCTGAGAATCACTTAAAGAGATGATCCAAGAGCTACCGAATATTTGGGAATAAACTAAGATGGGTTCGAACTAAGTTAAGTATGTTGATATCTTTTGAGTGTACTACACATTCCTTTTTTAGAGATTCGTCAGTTTAAAGATCTCCGGCTTTCAATGCCATATCTCCGGTCCACGAGTTGCCACCTTCCAAAGTAACGGGGTCAAACTTCACGGACTCGACGCACACAAAATTATTGTATCCCATGCCTTCATTTCCGAAAGGATTCCAGAGAACGGTGTCCTCGTATCCAGCAGTATTCATGACAGTCAACTGCAGGTATCACAAGAGATAAAGTATTAGTATGATGGCAGAAAGTATAACTCATGAGTCAAGTAATAGACAAAAGTCACTTACAGTCTTTCCAGTTCCACTGTCCTTGAGCACTGGGTCATTGACTCCCATGTAGACACGGTCATACTCCTCACTGATTGTGATTTCTTCTCTGTCCTCGGTTTGCATTTCTCCGTCACCAACCATTTTGTTCAAGAATTCCTTGCCAGCGAAAGATCCGGCGATGGACAAGTTTTCAATAGCAGAAACTGTGAAGTAAGAGTGGAGAGCAGCCTGGAAGTCGAAGCTCTCTTCACCCTTGTTCTCTACGAACATCTTGGTGCTGAGCTTATCATCCTCAAGAGCGACAGAGAAGGTGCAAAGGAACTCCTTGTCCCACATTTCCTTAGTGTAGTCAGATGGAGCCATTTCTAATTCGACAGTAGTATCAGTCATAGACTTGACAGTCCAGTTCACATTTCTTGCGAATCCATGTTGTTGGATTTCACCGGGTCCAAATTGAGGCCAGCAGTGGCTCAAACCACCAGAAATGGGCTTAGATCCATCCATCTTGGCATCTGGACGTACTGCAATGTATTCTTGTCCACCAACCTTGTACGAAGTCACGACACCTCCATACAAGTAGATATCAGAGGTATCACCAGCAGCATTCGCCAATCTGACATATTCGAGACCCTCGTCGTTAGTCATGAGTCCAGTGGCAGATTCGGCTTCGGCTTCCGCTTCCGCAACAGTTCCATATCCACGTGATTCTGCCCACTTAGAGCGAGAAGCAACCTTGTCTCTGTTTCGGCTAGCGTCAAGGGAACTCGAGCTACGTGTGACTGACACCTTGGTTGCAGCAGGGCTGAATGCGCTGGTAGCTGCGAATGCAGATGCGAGGAGGGCAAGAGAGAGCTTCATGGTGTCAGTGTGAATCTTGCTGATAGTATTGTGAGCGGAGAGGAAACAAGTGCGTTTTGGGAGGAGGAGGAATGGAAAACCTCATACACTCAGTCGCCAAGAATGGACCTCCCTCACAATTGGCACCTCTTCGTAACGTAGATAAGAGATACTTGCGTAAGAGACTGGCTGATAGTATCTGCAGAGCTTGGTGAAATGCTCAAACGAAAAGATTAGTACCTAGTTAATGACACGAGAGTCTGCCCCTAAATACTCGTCTGTTGATCAAAAAGTTGCATCGTGACGCTGGCCAAGAAAGCTGGGAAACTGTTGTACTGGCGAATGTAAACAGAGCAAGGACTCCTTTCACTCATCAACAGCTGCGCCATCTCTGTTCCCATTATCTCCAGTGTCTGTTTCTTTTTTGGCCACCTGAACATCAAATGATCTCCTTCTCTCTCTCCGTAAATTGAGCGGACTCTAAACTGAGGACTGTCACTGTCTGCGTCGATCATGTCAATCTTGAACCCTGTTAGGAGGTAGACGCCTTCCCGAAAGAGAGCAATTTGCATTCGGAAACGTTCTTTCAACCGAGTATGCATTTTTTGCACGTCTACATCTGTACCGGCTGATCCTAGGCTTCCTCGCGATGACGCAGGGGTAGTTGTACCGACAGTTGGAGACTTTGACCCTTTTCCGTCCTGTGCTGCTTCCAGCTGAAGTTTCAAAGCGTCGATTTCGGTCTGAAACTTCTCTCTGACCGCTTCCATCAATGGGTTTGTCTCCAAATGCACAACACGAGTGGTCTCTGCATTGTAGGACCCCTTCCCAGCCAAAGTCTCCGCTTGGCACGCACGGGCTTCGGCACTTTCTGCCTTGGCTCTCTCCTCCATCAGTGCACTACGCAACTTTTGGAACTTTTCAAGAACTCTTTCATGTTCTGATTTGGCTGCGTTCTGATCTGATTTCATCTCTTCCAATTTTGTTTCCAGATTTTTAGTTGTGTCCGTCAACAATTTGATTTCATCACGAGCCGATCTGAGACTTATTTGCAAACCAGCTACATTTTCTGTCTCCTTACTTGGCATTCTGGATTGTGCAGTTTCCTGTCGATCATATGTAGCCAAAAGTGAACGTAGCTCCTCTGTCTCCCTCTTCCAAATTTTCTCTTGTGCAAGGACTTTGCGGTTCTCCAATTCTAACTGATCAATGTTTGTCCTGCTGTCCCCAAGATCTTTTTCAAGTTGTGAAACCGACTGATTCTTCTCACTTAATTGGGTCTCAAGTACCTTGCAACGGCGCAAGTGAGCCTCAGAAAGCTGATTAAAGCGTGAGTTTTCTTCCTCCAAATCTTTGACTTTGTGCTTCAATGTTTGGAACTTCCTCACCACAGTCGAAATTTCAGGAGGAAGAGAAGAAGAACTGCCACCTCCACCATTGGTTACTGAAGATGCTGCTGCCCCTTCAATCAAACCCTCCTCCAAAATTTCATTCCTAAATTCCATCCAACGACGCTGAGTCGCTGCCCCCTCTTCAACATGGTGTGTGGCTGATTGCAATTCTTTTTCCAATTGTTTAATACGTCGCTGCGATGTTATAGCTCTCTCCTTGTGTTGTATCATCTCCTTGAGACGTTCTTTCATATCATCATTCTGACGCTTCAGTTGTCGATTGTCGCGCTCTACTTCAGCAATCTTGATGCGTGCATCGCGTGAGGATGATGAATTTTCATCACTCATCCCACTGCCATCATTCCCCCTGTTGGTCTGTTGTTGCTCACTTATTTTTTCATGTAATTCTTGCCTAGCATCTGCCGCATCTTGCAAAGCCGCTTTTAGCTGTTCTTCCAAGGCTTCAATCTGATTATCTTTGGCATTTAACCGTTTCTCCAGCGTGGCACATTTTTTGTTACTGACTACACCATCGTTATAGCGAACACCATCCAACTGCTGCTGCTGCTGTTGCTCCTCCCACTGCTCCTCATACCACTGAATTCGTTCCCGCCACTCCTCTCTCGATTCTTCCATCTGCTCATTAAATCGATCAAGCTCCTCCCTCAAACTTTCAATCAGCTCCTTATTTTCCTCCGCCTCCTCCAGTGCGTCGGCAAGTTGACGTCGAAGTCGCTGCTCGGATCTATCTGCATTTTTGCGTTCAATGGATCGAATTTGTTGCGAGTGTTCGAGCTCAGCACGGAGGGTTTTGATTTCAGTCTCAAGGACTGTGGCGGATAGGCTACCCTCATTGAGACGGGGGCGTTTGCGCTCCATCATCGATACTATTGCTATTATTATTGCCTACCTATTGTTTCAGTTTCAAAGAGAGTACAATACAACGCGTATCTCTAGAGCACGCTCAGGAGGATTATGGATCGGGGGCAAACCGCCCCCTTTTATGCCCTCTTCGTCCCC
>JALLBH010000616.1:0-15679 GCA_036940005.1 Skeletonema menzelii
ACTTGTATCGATTCATTTCGAGAAGAGACTGCTTCTCACGAACGTAGTGACTCTTCACATACTCACGCTGAAAGTCAGTACTCATCTGTACAACATTACTAAACGCAATGTCTGTATGGTTATCACCGTAGTTGATCCACTGAGCAAGATTATCAATACGACTAGTGTCCGTATGTCTATTGTACGTGGTGCTGCCACGCCAAAATACCTTGGGTAACTTTTCAGCCCATGGTACTTCCTTTCCTAGCTTGACAATATTGTTGTGGTAACTCTCCAAGTCATTGTAGTGACGTTTTTTGTTCAGCAGCCACACGATGGGTTGAGGAGCAAATGATAATGCTGCTCGACGTGCCTTGGTAATGACCGGCCAATCAGCCTTTATGCCGTATGGTGTATCACCGAAATTGAATATCCAAAGATTGTTTTTGCTCTCTGCTTCATCGAGTGTGTTGTTAATCATATGGTAAGTATCTCTGCAATAATTAACAATGCTTTTACTTGCATGCTTATGAAAACACTCTTTTATTTGAGACGTGTGCATCATGATATTCACATCGAAAACGCTGAGGTAGTCATTCTCTTCGCGTAGGAGATTGCAATCAGAATCAGGCACAGTCCAATCTGATTTGTTGTACCAATCACCCATGTAATATTGTAGCCTCTGTTGCACGCTTGGAAATTGATAGTTTGCTACCTTGAAAGACGAAGGTGTTTCCTTTGCATGAGTTGATGTGTTATTCTTGTGTGCTATCGTTTGAGCAAGAAATTGCTCCATCTTCTCTTCCGCCATGACTTCCGACGCAGAGACTTTGTGCTGAACAGCTTGAATACTGCTATCTTCTTGCTCATTCAAGTACTTCAGCAGGGTTGAGTGAAGAATGGCCCCATTCCCCAAAGCAAGCAAGATGATGCATGCCATCGTTTTGACGCCAAATTGGAGTGGTCTGGAGGATGATTGCTCAGAAAAGTCCATTGCTCTTCGCCGTTCTTTATGGGAGTAATCTGACACCGAGACCGCTAATAGTGGGTATCGACTACAATACATATGATGTTGCTGTTGCTAGCTACGCAAATAATGAGCTCCAAGTTTTGAGCAGTTTTGGCGATAGGCATATCGGGATAGTGGGCGCGCCCACATAAATGGCTGTTTTATGGAGGGTTCAGAAGGAGATTTTGGTAGAATTTTGGTCATTTCAGGGGTAAATTTTGTCATTTTACGGGTATTTTGAGCACATTTGCACCTGATTTTCAACAGTTGTGGGCCCCACGTGGACACCGCCCACATGGGACTATGAAAAGAGCCCACTATCCCGATATGCCTATTTGGCGATGGCATCACTTTTCGTGTGGTCAGCTGGCGCGCCAGGAGGTATTTACTCTAACAATAGTACAAAAGATGGAGAGCACAGCGAGAGCGGAGTGCCCGACGCATCAGGGGGGGGGGATTAATGTTGTCTTTCTTGTTGCGTGGGGCATTTCATTCATTGGAATGGCTCGCTTTCTAAACCTTTTCGACTCCGAAAAAATGAGCATTGCTGCTCCTTCTCCTCCTAATGAGAAAGTTGCACAGGAACCTAATCTTCAATTCGCGATTGTTCCAGAACAGTGTCTAGTCCCCGACAAAAGGCTCAAAATATTTGATGACATATATGCAGAAAGTGAATGGGCTGCTGACGACCTGAAAAAAATGAAATCCCCGCCTGATTTCTACGGTGATGCACAGTGGCCACCAAAATCAATTCGACAGCTGTCAGCGTCAGGTCATGGCAGTTACCTTGGCAAAGCTACAGAAACTTCATTGCAGGTTATTAAGGACACTATTGTGAGGTATAATATTACGTCAATGTTGGATATTCCTTGCGGCGATGCTAATTGGATATTCGACTCCTTTTTGACGGACTCTTTACCAGTTTATGTTGGCTTGGATATTGTCCGTCCCGTTATTGAATTCAATAAACAGCGCTTTGCTCACCATAAAAACAAAGAATTTTATTTCTGGGATGCTGTGAGCTGTACTCTCCCAAAGTTCAAGTGGAAAAAGGGAGAGACTGACGAGGCAGAGCCTTTCGATTTAGTGCATGTAAGAGATGTTATACAACATATGGATACTACACAGGGGATCATGTATTTTTGCAGCGTTTTCAAGTCAGGCGCTAAGGTATTGATCACAACTACATTTCCAAGTGAGAGCAATTCTAAGAAAGGGCTTACTGAAGGTGGGTATTATCAGAACAACCTTCTGAAAGAACCATTTTCGTTTCCAAAAAGCGACGATTGTACACCATCTCATCCCGAGATTGAAAAAGATGATACATGTGTCTATGATTTGACAGAAAACTGGGTAAATGATTTCATCAAAAACAAGTGCGTTTGAAATGACGGAAATATCGTATGGTTTCGCTTCTCAGCCTTTCTCCCCCCCAAACGTTTTATGTCAGCTGTTGTTGTCTCGCGGAGAACAATGCCAAAAAATTAGGGCTTTATGTAGTGTACAACATAACAAATAGTAATATGTGGAAGTCTCATTGTGTATGCACAAGAACATCTTCAAGGAATGAAAATTTAGGAGTTTGTCTGAACAGTAGTCATGTTGTAGTTTTACTATTACTGGGATTTAGACTCGAGGATGTGTAAGACTTTGCAGTGAGGATATTATGTAAGACTTGATACGTCCTTTTCAGGTATTTCCGAGCACAGAAATTGGCAAGTGACGTCTTCAGCAGTGAGAAACTCCTGCGAGATAACTGAGGAGCAGAATAGATGTTCTTTATTCAATAAACTCGACACTAATTTACTATGATGTGCGGACCAATGCCCACACATTTTCTGCGTGTACGCAAGGCAAGTACAACCAGCCAAGCGTCCAGATCAATTATTATCCAATGCGCTACGCACACTCACACACAAAGAAAGAGACCCCAAAGTTTGCTCTCTATATGAGACAACTTACATAAGGTTACGAGTACTTGCGGCCTTCTTGGCATTGAAGTACTGAGTGGCAGCAGGTGCCTCATATTTTGCAGCAGCCTTGGCCAGCTTGGCTTCCTTCTCGGCCTTCTTCTTCTCATTAATCTTTCCGAAGTACTGAGTGGCAGAAGGTGCCTCATATTGCGCAACAGACTTGGCAATCTTGGCTTCCTTCTCGGCCTTCTTATCATCGTTAATTTTTCCAAAGTATTGAGTGGCAGCGGGGGCGTTGGCCTTCATGATGCGGACGGATTCTGCTCTGGCGAGATCCATCTTGACCTTGCGTGCGGCGAAGTGGGCGCTGGCGGCGGGCATGTTTGCGGTGGCTACTGGAGAATCCATGGTTGACAGATGATGTTGTTGATAGGAGATGTTGTTATGTGCTTTAGTGAGCAATTGTAAAATTATGAGACGTAAGAGGCAGGGTAAGGAGTTGTGCTCTCATGCCGAGATAGAAGATAGAAGAGTGCATCATTTCTCATTTCATCTTCTGATCATCTCACATTTTTGCAAGACAAGAGGTGGGATAAGCGATGAACATACTAGTTCCTACGTGGACTGGACAAGTCAAATACTCCAAATGAACATTTTCGGCCTTGGACCGCCAAAAAAGAAATAGAAGAATGCGCTGGTGGGATCTAAAATTTATGATACAAGTTCCTACATTAAATGTCGCCGACACATCGCTTGACATGGTTGGAAATCAACTTTAAAAATTGACCGACCTTGTTGTGTCCGTTAGGATGGCATTTTTGAAGATACTATCTGAACTATGTGCGTTGAGGACGTTGGACCGCCAAACACGAGAAAGTGCCGCGTCCCACTTTTTCTCAGCACTCACTCAATAAAAGTATGTAGGAGTCCACTACTCAGCACTCTCGAGTGTCGAGGAACTCTGTCTCGATACTTACTAATTATTTGATTGCATGTAGAAAGGTATTCATGTGGAAGAAGAGCTGAAAAACCGATATTTGCATGCAACAAGAGTGGTACAAGTACTCCTAGATCTGTAGTGAACTATAAACTATGCATATTACCGAGTAACAAAATAAGTAATTGTAGGAATCGCTAATGCAAAAAAGCCTACACAGGCCATGAGTGAAATTGCAAGTGGCTTTGGTATCCGAGCTTTACTTTGTGGTTTTTGTCCTGTTCGCGGAGGCTCTGATGAAGATGGTAACTTCAGACTTTTATTTATGGTAGGAGATGAAGATGTTGATCGTAGCAACGATTGTGATGGCTTTGGAGTAGGTACCATGGTTGGAGACAGCGTCGTAATCGTCACAGATGATGTCTCAGCAGTCGTCTTCTTCGGCGTAGGCGCACAAGAAAAGGTTCCTGCTTCAAGCAATACCCAAGAATCAAGATTTCCATCTGAAACGTCTCCTATGGCAAGCTTGATCATATTCCATCCTGGCCGAGGAACTCCTTGTGCTGTCAACTTGGTAGTGAAACCATCTGCTTCGATTGCATTGTATGGACTTGTAGCGTTTATCCTACCCTCCACTTTATTGTTCACAAAATATTCCGAGTTTTGTTGTTCATTTACAGTGTTGATTGAGACACCGACCATTTCATTATGCTCATTAGGCAATGTAGCAATGTTTTCACCATTCAAGAAAAAGCCGAAAACGTCGTTAAAGCTTGTATCAGATTGTTGTTTGTAGTATTCTTCAGACCCAAAGACATAATGAAATCGTAACAATTGAGTGTATATATCCGTTTTTTCCGGACAAGAGAATTCAAACTGAATAAAACACGGATCAAGCACTTGTGTATGTGGTGGTAGCTCATGCTCCATGTTGATATCTCCAGTTGTGATTCCAAAGTTTGTACTGGTTTCATCCGAGTCGTTGTTATGAAAGTCTTCTGGATTTCCTGTGCTCATGATGATACCATCGTTGGGTAATAGAAACTCGTTTGTGTCTTTGTTACGACCAGCGGAATGTCCATTTCCAAATAGTGCAAAGCAAGAATGCGAAGAGGCAGCGACATTACGAAATTGGATCTGTCCATCGGGATCACGAAAGTAGCTCTCCACAAGATCTTGTGCGGAGTGATTCGAAAAGGTGATGTTGTCTGCTCTTGCTGCAGCAAATTGTATCTGTCCATCGTGATCTCGAAAGTAGCTCTCCACAAGATCTTGTGCGGAGTGATTTGAAAAGGTGATATTGTCTGCTGTTGCTGCAGCAGTGTCAAGCAAACTTGCAAGCAGCAGCAATGCAATTGAAGACGGTTCTCTGTGGAGATTCATTGCTCAGAATGGACGTAAGAAGGAAGTATGTGCTGGTCTGCGTCTTTCTGGATAGGTCGATAAGAACTAGTTGTTAGGACGACCGTGCATCTGAGTATCTCTTCGCAAGTATGTATTGCCATCGCATCGTCCCAAGGAAGAGGGTAGGTGATGCGTTGAGCGAGCGGCGGGATGGATGATCACTTTTTTTTTGCAAGACCAAGAACGGAAGAGCGAGCAGGTACCTTAAACAAATACTACAGGTACTCCTAATAGGTTGGAGCGAGCCCCCTAATAAGTTACCCCAAGTTGTTGCCCCAAGGCTTTCTATTCGATGTACTCATCAACAAACGGGCAACAAAACAGAAGTCCATGCAAGGTCAAACGCAACAAGCGGTGTCGATGCAGGGGCAGATTCAAATGCAACAGAACAAGGCCAAACGCATCAAAGTCAGCAGCCTCCGACGACGCCACAACTTCAAGGTCAGCAGCAAGCAGCAAAGACACACATCAACAAAAAGAATTCTATTTACTGATTTAATGAAGAAATCCAAATGCGATCAAGAAATAAGCCAGAATCTCGAGTCTAGCGAGTTTTGTTGCAGAAAATGCTTCAGACGATGGTTCAGACAATACTTCACCACAGCTTGGAAGCTCTCTGGTTCCTGGACCTACACCAAAGCCACCACAATTCAAAGAAGCGTAGCTTTCCAAGTCAGATTCCATTTCATTGAACATAGACGTGCACTCTGTTTCAATCACAGCACTTTCTCGATATTCAGAGCAAATCCTAACTCGAAGTATCGATTGTTCCAGTTCTCGAGCATTCCTGACTTCATTTTCCATTTGTTCGCACACATCTTGCATTTCTTTTTGTCCGATTGGGTCGGATTCAAAATATGGCTTCATTGCATTGTAACAATTGCTTTGGCTAGCGTTGCAATCATAAGCTGTTCCATCAATTTCTATGCTATCTTTTAGAACAGGGAGGTCAGCGTTGCTGGGTGATTCTTCCCAAAAGACGCCATAAGGAACACCTAAACCAAATTTGACCCCGGAATTCTGCAGGGGACCGTTTTTCAAGGCATTCACAAAGGAATTGGCCGAAGAACACATAATGAAAGGGTCGGGGGCGTCCTTCTTGATTTGATAGGCATCGAGGCATGCCTGTTCAGCCTTGGGAAAGCCCTTTAGCCTATCACCCAACACACCATAAACCGCGCAGTTATCCACGTCATTTCCGTCAAACAAACAAGCACACCTCATCGGTTCAGATGTAGCAAAAGTCGAGCGAATCGACACTAATAATAGGAGGGCAATCTTCATGACCTTGATATGTGTGTTCAGCGCTTGATCGATAATATCTTATAGATTAAGAGATACTCAACTCGCAGTGCACAGTATTGTAGCAGGTTTTATAAAAATACACCTACTGATTGACCTCTAGAGAGAGGAGAGGCTACTGGGAGTATGGCACACAATACTTTCATGCAATCAGTGTAGTGCTTGCGTTAGGTGATCTTCTGAGATCGTATGCTATGACTCGTGACTCGTGGCGAGTCACTCTTCAGCTCCGAAATATCGATCGTAGATCGTAGATCGTAGATCGTAGACCGACGGAGAACGTCCTTGCTATTGATTCTCCTACCAAGTTGGAAAGCTCCACCATCGGTGCCCTAATGAGCCTGCTGCTTTTATCATTTCTATCATGATTCTTGAGAAATCTAGTGTCTCTGGAATTGTTATGAGCAAACACATAAATTTGTCTTAAAAATATAGTGGGCATTGTCCTTATCAAATACGACTACACTTTCACTCTGTCTACACACACACACAACAAATAAAAAGTATCAACACTGTTCTAAGACGCCTGAGAGGTAAGCGTCTACTGATTCATCATCGGCTACCTCAAGATTTACCATCTCAACTGGTTTGCTTGGCTTCTCATCTGGTTTGCTCGACTTCTCAGCTGGTTTGCTTGATGCAGCCACGCTTTCTTCTGGATTCACTTTCTTGGAGCCAAACTTCCCACTTGACTTCGCTTTGACTTTTGCTTTGATCGTATTGTACATTTCAATTGACCTCGCTTTCATTTGAGATACATCTGGTTCTCCAAAGTCAACTGTGGTCTTTCCATTTCCCTCAGTATCCTTCAAATTCACCCGCAATGCCCCAGAGGCTAGCAAGGCCCATACTACAACAACGAGGATGAAGAGAACAATGAAGAAAATAGCCACGGCACTGATCATTTTAGGAGATGCGCTTTCACTGGCTACGACTGGTTCTTCTGCTTGCTGTTCTTCTACCGGTTCTGCTTCCACTGGTTCTGGTTCTGGTTCGGGCTCGGGAGCCTGGAAGGATTTTGGTGCATCACCCAGAGTACAAGAAAAGCTTCCTGCCTCAAGCAATACCCAAGAATCAAGAGTGCCATCACCCACATCTGCAATTGCAAGCTTGACAATGTTCCATCCTGGCTTGGCTTCTCCTTGTGCTGTCAACTTGGTAGTGAAACCATCTGCTTCAATTTCAGAATAGACGCTGGTAGAGTTCGCGATAAACTTGTTGTTGACAAAGTTTTGGGTGTTACGTTTTTCATTCACATTTTCGATGGAGACAGAAACCATCCCTCCATTCTCATCTGGAACAAGCGCGATGTTTTGGCCATTGAGGAAGAATCCAAGAACATCGGGATGAGGCCCTCGGTTTACAACAACACCACCCTCTTTCTTCTTCTTTGGTTGCAAGTATTCTTCTGACCCAAACACATAATCAAAGCTTACTTGGGGTGTGTAGATATCCGCCGCTTCAGGGCAAGAAAACTCGAACTGGATAAAGCATGGATCAAGGACTTTAATTCCCATATTGTGCTCGAGGTGGGCATCTCCAGTGCCAATCCCTAAATCGGTGGTAGTTTCATCTGAGTCGTTGATGTGAAAGTCTTCAGGCTTGCCAGTGCTCATGAGGATCGCATCGTTGGGTAACAAGAACTTATTTGAATTTGAATGGCGTCCAGCAGAATGCCCATCTTGAAGTAGTGTAAAGCAAGAGTGGTCTGGTGCCTCGATGTTACGAAATTCTACTGGAGCATCTGGGTTGTTGAAGTAGTTTTTCACAAGTTCTTGAGCTGAGAGGCTTGAAAAGGTCATCGCATCTGCAGCGGCTGCAAAGGACGTAGCAAGCAATGCCAATGATAGATTCATGGTATGGTAGGTTGTTGTTGTTCAAACAGAGGAATATGTTTGTTAAAACGAAAGAAGAAGAATAGCACCTGTTGCTTTGATCCATTCCGCATGCTTGCATCAATGTTTGGTGAAAGGTGCACATCCATTTTGTGAGGAGACGGGAGAAAATAAGAAAAAAAAGATTTTTGATTTCACTCTTTTCTCCCACCGACCCAGTGAGAAATCCAATCATGGTGGCATTGGAGGGTTGGAAAGCATACAATACGCCAACTCAACGATGAAACCAATGGGCTAAGGAAGAAGATGAGAGTGTATTAAAATTTACCCACAATACTGTGGAACATCAATCCCCCCACCAACGAAGGAAAAATAGAAGATTTCCAGACATGAGTAAGTAGAAAAGTTTCCCCCTAAACTTCTTATTCTAAAACATAAACAAGTCTATTGTATCAAGACTTCATACTATTTGCCACATGACATGCCCATATAATATCCCTCCTCTCAAAAACGAGAAAAGGTAAAGTGATAGAGAGAAAGGTAACCCCCCCTCCTTCCAAGAGAAAACAATTTACTCAGAAAGGTTAATCTTGGCACGCTCCAACTTGGTCTTGAGGTAATACGAATATCCAGCCAAAAGAACAAAGGCAGCACCAAACAAGGCAATAAAGACGGTGGCAGTCCTATTCTTGGTAGATCCAACCGAGTAGGTATTTCCATTCTTACGAATGATCTTGATCCCCTGCATGAAGTTACATCCGCTGGTATCGGGGTACTGGATGATACCGGAGAGACCAGTCTCACACTTGGCAGATCCTTCGTAGAGTTGTTCGCAACCCTCCTTGACGTTATCGGCGTCGTTGGCATCATTTTGGTTTTCGTTGTCTTGGGCCTCCTTACAGGACATGCACTCTGTTCCGACCATAGTGGTGTCGGAGTAGGGCATGGACTTGCCGTAATTGAGGGAGGCGTAGGTGGTGGCACCGTAGTAGTCATCGGCGAAGATGGTACATGCGTCATCGGTGAAGAGACCCATGCGGATGGAGGAGCCATCGTCGGAGCAGTGGGGTCCCATGAAGTACTGTACCTGCTCACCACCGTTGTTCTGGTTATTGTTGTTGTTCTGAACCTCAAACTGCTGACACTGGGCCATTTCTTGAATGTCCTGCTGTTGCTCCTGCTCTTCTCCATCCTGAGCATAAGGGTTATTTTCCACACAGTACTCCATGCCCTTGTTCATGTAACAGTCATACAAACACATCTCCTCGCTGTAGTTCTCGTTGTTATTGTTACCGTTGTCGCCGTTGCAGCCACACTCGTAGTTCTGGGCATACTCACAATTGTACTCGCGATCCTGCTGCACAGACTCCAAGTAGGCATTGAGGTAGGTATCCATGCTCACGACATAGTCACCATATCCAGACTTGCACCCGTACGCATCGGAGGTAGAACAGTCGTTGGCGGGGCAAAGACGGAAACGGGCAAGGGCGGTGTTGGAAACACGGACGTCGTCTTCACCGTTGGCATCCTCGTTCCATCGGGGGATGTTGTGACATCCCTGGAATTTGAGTGCGTAGTTGGCGACCCAGGTGTAGTCGATTTCTCCGTTGTTTTGTTGGCCTTCGAGGGAACGCTCGTTATCGACGCGGCGGGCGGAGGACATGAGCTTTTGGCCCAATTTGGAGTGGGTGGTGATTTCGGCGGCTGTGGAGAGGCCGATGACGGCGGCGAGGGCGGTGATGGTGAGCTTCATTGTTGATGAAAGGGGTAGTGATGAACAACTGATGTACTCGTTGATATTATTATGGGAGGAGGCTGTGCGTTACGGTTGCCAAGCGAGCAGCAGAGCCAATGCGACCGACTGAGAGCGTTGGCAGTGAAGAAGCAATTACAAGAAACGGCGATTTCAGAGCATGACCATTTATTGCACATCATGTGCATGCTCTCTTGAAAGGGCTTGTTTACGGATAATTTGATGCCTAGATGACCTTAAAACAAGTCTGTTTGGTTCTCAAGATGGCCCTAAATCGACCCAAAAAGTTCCTGAAAGTTGATTCGTGTAGACTAACGGTTTTGAAAAACTCTATACTAAATTCCTTTGTCACACCTGGGAAGTTATCACACGAAAGTTGGTGGTGTCAGAATTTCCATATCAGCTGCATTGGAGAACGTTGATGTGATTGATAATGATACTAATTCCTACATGCAACTTAACGCGTCGAGTCGCCAAATCTTTCCCAACGCTTCGAAAGACTCGCATTGGTCAAGAGCAGAGATAGAGTGGTCTCAACCGCCGTCTCGTTGGTGCTACCATAATAATTACTTCATCAGTTGTGCACTGTATCAATACTTCTTAACGACCAACCAAACCAAAAACAACATGAAGCTCTCCCTCATCTCCTTCCTCGCCGCGACCGGCTACGCCACCGCCGCTAGCTCCAACCCCTTCGCCCCCAAGGTAAGCGCCAACAACGCCGACTCAGCCTACACCGCCAAACTCGTCCGTGGAGCCAAGGTCATGCGTTCCCTCGAGGGCCAACAGCAGGCAGATGGAGAGATTGACTTGACCAACTACTCCATCAAATTCGAAAAGTGCCAATTCGTCAAGGAATTCGCCGGAGAGGAGGGTGGCGAGGATGGCAACTTCCTCAACCTCAAGCGATTCGTTATCTTCCGCCTTTGCCCCAACAACTCGTGTGGCAGTTGCAACTACGACTTTGGAGAGTACTTGATCGACCTTGAGACTTATTTGCAGGCCACTACTGAATATGTGGAGCAGAAGCAAGAGGCCATGTGCGAGACTTGTAACGAGTGTTACCAACAGGCCTATAACCAAAACAACGGTGATGGCAACAACGATGGTAACAACGATAACTACTACAAGTGCCAGAATATTGACACCTCCTCCTGTTACGAGGAGTGCCAGAACATTGAGAACATGGAGGAGAATGGCTACCTTGATGCCTCCGAGTTCATCGAGTGCGGGCAACTCGAGAACCAAAACAACAATGGCAATGGCGTGCAATACTACGCCGGTGCCATGTGCGCTTCCCAGGGATCCCGTATCAAGATTGGTGTCTTTACCGATGAACAGTGCTCCGTCCTCGCCGAGAACATGGATATTGATTCCATGCTCTACGGAGACAATGGTGCCATGAAGCTCTCCTACCACAAGATCAAGTCTGTGTTCCCCGAGTCCGAGTGTGTTGCCTCCTGCGTCGCAGAACAAGAGAATGACGGAAACCAAGACAACAACAACCAATACCAAGCCGCCCAGACCGCTGAGATTTGCCAAAACCTCTACGAGGCCGCTGGCAAGTGTGAGTCCATCCACGGCTTCTCCGCCATGAAATCTTACAACAACAACGGTAACTACCAGGCTTACAACAACCAAGTAAGAAACGAGGAGGCCGTCTGTAACTACATGTCGAATGTTGCCTCTGGAATTTACGATATGTCAGGTGAGATCTCCATTTCGGGTGGTCGTTCCATTACTGGAGGAGGAGCTGCCACTACTGGGGGACAAAAGTTCGCCTTGACCTTCTTTATTCTCGGATCTATTGGATTGGCTGGATATGCTGCCATGTTGCACCAACAGCTTACCAAGGGTGCCAAGTCTACTTTGGCCCAACAGGGAGGTGCTATGGCTTAAGTTTATTTATGAGTCATGATGTTTTTTCTTCAAGGGGGGATCGATGGGAAAGAGGGTTGTGCTTCCTCTCCGTAAGGGGGGAATGGACCCTTCAAGACACACGTATATATGTGCCACTTACCTAGAGGGTTAGGATTTCTTTATGTAGTTCAGATAAGATAGTAGAGGGGATTTTATCTCTACAGAATTGCTTTGAATGTTGTTGTACAATTTCGTGAAATGGGACACAATACCATTACTCTTATTAGGTCCATGCGTTTCTGATGTCCCATTCGTCATGCCAATGAATAATTGGACTTTCATTACCATTACTTCCATCCTCCGCTGCATCAAACTCAATAGGTAACCAAACATAACGTGAATCCGGTAAATCCTTTTCATTCCAGCGGTCTGCAGCAAACAAGAAACGCTCCTCTCCATCATTACCATCACGAATGGGCAAAACATATGTCGACTGGGAATGAAATGTCGTATCTGCATCTGTTCCTCTTGCTGGATTTCCCAATTCTGTCCAAGGACCCCAAATACTTGTCGATACGGCAGAGCGGGCAGCATTGGGTTTCCAAGCGGTACATCCCGAGCCAATGAAGTAGTACCTGTCGTCTCGTTGAAAGATGGTAGGGGCTTCCATGTATCTACCCTCAAAGATTGGTTTCCATTTTCCAGTAAAGGATGTATAGTTGGAAGTGAGTTCGTTGACATGCGTAACTGCATTGTCCTGAGAGGATGTGATTAGATATGCTGTAGTTGATGCCTTGTCCACAAATACAGTTAGATCACGTGCCATTTGATCATTGGGACGAAAGCTTTGAATATATGTAAACGGACCAACAGGGCTATCACTTTCGGCTACACCACTTCGTGCCCTCTTGTAATCCATACTGTCAATATGCAACCACATTACAAACTTGTTCGTCACAGCATTGTATACAACCTTTGGACGCTCTGCCACCCCCTTGAAGTACAAATCATGTGATGGATCATTTGTCACTGCCGGTAGAACATTTCCACGAAACTCCCAATGAATCAAGTCTTGAGACGAATAGCACGATATACCTATCAGGTCGACTCTGCTTCCACCCCAATTGGCATTTGCTGCGGGAGTGTATGTGTTACCGACCTTGATTTCTCCATACCAGTAATAGACATTGTTGTGGAATAGAAATCCTCCACCGTGCGCATTGATCGGGTTTCCGTCGGTATCAAGAAAGATGGAGCCTGGTCGGATGTATTTCTGATCGCTGTTATGATGTGAAGTCAGGTGTAGAAAGGCAATAAGACCGATGATGCCGATGAATATGGAATAGATCCACGGTTTGGTGATATGAAATCTATTTCCTGCCGCCGTCTTCAATTTGTGTCTGGATAAGAGAGCATCATCCTCAGAGGGAAATCCCAATCCACTCATTTGATGATGTTTGGTAGATGATCCTATGCGACGCCTGGGGATCCCACTAATATATTGATGCGGCTTTGCTACCATGGTCAGCTATCATCATCTGATCTCTCCGAGTGACATAAGGAAGTAGATGCAGCATTGAATTGATCGAGCTACATAGCACTGTTCCGCGTTTTTTTTACTAATTCCTATGTACCTCCTGTAGAATACAAGGAAAACCTCCCCAAATCTTCAATCTTCACCGACCAAACAGGTGGCGCAGACCGCAGACTCTGTTCCACTGCAACTGTTTCTATGATGTACTTAAAAATGATGGTACAAACAACCATGACATCGCTGTTTATCTTGTGCACCCTTCTAGCGGCGCAAATAGATTCGTCTCAGGCGTTCACAACGTCCTTGCCTGGCGGTGGTCATGCTGTGTGCTCCAAAACAAATACACGCTGGATTATTGGCATTTCTCCAACTGTATTCGCTGCCGCAGCTTCCTCCGACAACGAAGCAGATGCTGATAAAACTCCTCCATCATCACCACCAGCAGCAGCATTAGAATTTACCACAGATGAAATACAAGAGATGGAACAACTCATTCTAGATTTATCCAAGGAACAAAATGATGATTTACGTCGTCAAAAATTGGCAGATATTTTAGACAAGGAATTGGTAGATGATGCTTCTTCCACCACTACCAACGACGACGACGACGACACCGACAGCAGCGAAATAACACTCCCCCAAGAAATACCCAGATTCGCCCAACTATTCCAATATTCACTTGACAACATCGGTGAAAAGGTACAAACTGCAGCTCGTGAAAAGGCCATGGAACTGAATGAAAATTCACTTCATGTAATTGAAGATACTAGTGGTGCGGAGAATACAGAGCCTGGTACTACTGGAAGTGAAAGGATTAAGAGTGATGAAGAGATGCAGTTGTGGGCGTTGATTGATATGATGGTTCAGAGTAAGACGAGGGTTAAGTTGTACATGGGGAGGTAAGTTGTTGGTTGTTGTTTTCCGATGTACATTTTACTTCTTGACTACACAAAACTAAAACAAACATTATTTCTCACTATTGTTGTACAACATAGTTTGGGATCTAAGGGTGCTTTTAGGTAAAGTTGTAAGAGTTTATACATAACAACTTGACTTATGAGTGTGACGGAAAGATGTATGGCTGATGGAACTTAATGATTTCATGTAAATAATATGCATCAGTTAAGATGCAAAAGAACATAAGACTCAGTTTACCACAGCATGGAATACCCAAATCCAGGCAAAATATTGAACAGTTTCCGTCACCACATACTAGATTTGCACAGAAGAAACCCGGCGGTAAAACTCAAACGAAACATCCATGTCATCAAACGACGCGTCTTCAGCATATACATATATATATATAGCTTGATTCATGGCGTTTCATCCATTCGTCAGCAGACACAATCGGCTAAAAATCACCTTGCTCTTTCTGTAACGCCTTCCACTCAGCAATTTCCTAGGATGAAAGGTGCACATCGCTCAGCTCTCAGGGTAGCCGCTTCAGCTTTGCTCAAAGTGCTTCTTGGCTTCTTCTTGTTCTTCCGCAGAACTTGCCGGTTTCTTCCTAGCTGCTCCTCCTACCACTCTTTCCATCCAAAATCCAAACAGTAGCATCTCGTGAATAAATGCTGCTAGTAAAGGTCCGCCCTCTGTTGCATGCACCAATTGAATGGAGAAAGGCTGACTAGTAACCAGAACAAGTGTTGCGTTAATATGTGAACCCTTCCGGCAGAATTCTCAAAAAGTTAATGTGCTGAACTCTAGATAACACCAAATAGGTAATATGTGCACAATATAATATCAAGTTGATTGTATTAAACTCTCGTCCTCGTTGGATTCTGTGACCGACTACCAATCAACGTGGACACAGCTATCGCAGTCATCCCTCGACAGTCCACTTCATCTACAATAAATTCATGGAGATCGTCACACCGTTTCATCTCCCGAAGGAGCGCAGCTAACGATCCGACAAAATCACCTTGTTCAGTTCGGAGCATGTGGGTGAGTTGATCCTCACGTTCTTTCATGGACCAATTTCACTGATGGTAGGGATGGCTTCCTTTCTCGACAATGAACGCTCGTCCGGTCGTCCGCTGATTGTTGTTTGTTGTGGATAGATCTTCGATTCGTGACTCGCGCTAGTTGGATTGTCAGCGTCACGGACAAAGTCACGGACAAAGTCACGGACAACTTTCTCGCGTCACGGACAA
>JALLBH010000617.1:0-15578 GCA_036940005.1 Skeletonema menzelii
CTCTCCACCAGTCTCGTCATTGACACGCCGCGAATCGCACAGTGTTATTTTATATAGTAAGAGCCTTTCTTTAGTTACTGGACGAATTTTATTGGGCACATTTTGCATACTTATATCTATCTCAAGAGAGTGATGGCGAAACGGAGATGCGTAAATTAATACTGAGCTAATGGTAGCAGTAACAAAACAACTACTCTTACTTATTGTGGCGTTTGCCTCAGCAACTCAAAGCCATGGGTTTTCAACGACTACCCTACATCGATGCAAATCTCACCCTTCAGTCAGATTTTTGTCAGATCGCGACAAAGTTGACAGCTTGAATTCAAACTCACCGCCATTGGACCTGATTGTCACCAAGATAGCTGGTGATCCAAAAAGATCAATCAATTTTTCGTTGCTGATGACTTTATGCGGAGCGTTACTTGGGCCATTCCTCGATTCTTATCATTCTTTATTTGGAGTTTTGACCTACAATACGCCGCTCGTCTTTCCGATTTGGAGCAGCACAGGAACGGGTCCAGATTTGTTAACATGTGTCACAAGCTTGTGGGTACCTCCTCTGTTTGGGCTTGCTGGATTTCTTATAGGTTGGCTGTATATATTGCTCGACACAGTCACTTCCGATGCATCAAAAAGTCAGCTCCATCCTACTATGCCGAAAGTGGTGCTGGGAATATCATACTTCACTTTCCAATATTGGCTTTCAGGTATTTTGTTCGCACATGGAATGGATAGATCATCAATATTAACAATCATGAGTGTGCTGGCAGCTGGAGGGTTCTACATCTTAGATGGAACAATAAGTGGATTCATTACAAGTGCTGCAACTGCTGTAGGTGGTCCTTTAATTGAAGTTGGTTTGATTTCTTCCCTTCCAGACTCATGTGCTTACCATTACAACGATCCAGGTGAAACTGGCTTCTTTCCGTTGTGGATAATACCTGTGTACTTTTTGGGAGGGCCTGCAAATGGAAATTTGGCAAGAGGATTTTGGGATGCTTTATGTGAAAACTCAGGCGACATTAAAACTTTTGGAATGCAGGTAGAGATTAAGCAAGTCCCTTGTTTGAGTTGCAATGGAACAAGAGCAGTCACATGTCCGAACTGCGACGATGGCACCTATGTCACATATGGAGAACGGGTAGTGTGTAAAGCTTGTAGAGGGAAGGGCAGAGTGATATGCAGAGAATGTTTTAGCAAGTACGATGATGATCCATCAGATATAGAAAATATTCGCAGAATAATGGATCAAATTCCAGATTTTAAGCTTTAAAAAAAAAACTGTGAACATTTTGCACTGCGACCCTATGCATGCTGCAAATTGTGTTATTATGCCTTCTTGCCGAACTTGGCCGTCTTCAACACATCGTTTACGCTCTGGTCCCAATATTCTCTGTAGCTAGTGATCAGTCCAGTCTTTTCATCTCTTGTCAATACTGCGTGAAAGAACAGAAGACTCGATTAGAGACATGTTGAGCAAGAAAAGGATTCAGTAAAAACGTAAGAATTGCACTCACCAACTTTTCCAGTCAGACTACACACTGGTTTGAATGGTATGTTAAACATGAGATCTTCATCAAATCGAAAGGACACTTCAGTTGCAGAGACATCAACATCACCTACAAGCGATACTCGTGAACCGGAGGCAATGAAGAGCGCTTTAGTTCCCTTCACCCATTTGTCCATTGTATATACATCAATCTCGTCTGTGAAAGTAGCAGATTCGTCATAGATAGAACGTGTGATATCTGCTGATACAAGAAAAGACTTGTCGACGATATCAGATAGAACTATTTTCTTCAATTCCTCGTTGGAAAGATTGAGTTGCTTGTCAGATTGCAATGTAGATGCGCCTGCTGAAGAACGCAAAGGAAGAAGAGACGAGGCAGCTGTCGCAGACAGAAAAGATCGTCGAGAATTCCGGAGAAGTGATGATGATTGTTCGTCCTTATCATCCAGCAGTGGGTTTATATCTTCTTGTGAGTCACCCTTTTCGCTCTGGCGTTCACCCCAATGGAAGAGGGATGCTTTCGTGATGGAGCTGCTTCGACCTTTAGCTGCAGGAGGTACAAATGACTCCACTGCTGGAAACAAATGAACCGCGGCTACCACGGCGCAGGAGATCAATACCAAATTATTCCTCATCTTCGTAGTTGCTTGGAGCCACTTTTTATGAAGCCACGATCGGGGTAGTAAAGTACTATTGTATGTGGTAGGTGGCTTCTATTCGTTCAGGGCGGTCAGAGTCATCAGCGACGCGCGAGTGCAAGCGCGATACGAGCGAATGGAGAAATCTTGACGACACCCCGCCCACCGCCCACCCGCCTTTTTCTTCGAGGCTCTTTCTCCATGCCAGGAAAAGGTAGGTACCTACCGAAGAACCTTTTCTGAGAAGCTTTTATTTAGGCCTTAGTCATCTACGAAAACTTCTTCTTGTCTATGGCTTTTATTTGTATTGTAGCACATAATTAAGTCCATGTATATGGAAGATCTATATAGCCAGGGCATGCTTCTTGATCTCGGCCAAAATCACTGATGTGCTCACCAAATCTTTGCAAAAGCTCGGTGGTTTCCCTCTCCAAACCTTTCTGATCACGTCTTGAAATCTTGTGTAATATAGGAGCAACTGAGTCAGAACTTGTTTTAATATTTCCATTCCGTTCCTAAAGTTGGAAAAATATGACAGCACGTTTCTGTTGATCTGTTCAATTCCTGCTTTCCAATTCGATGCGAACTCACGGACAAGGCTTTCCACAACATCTGGGTTGACTACGTCGGCAGGTGCAGCTACACCTCGAGCACTTCTTGGTGCGGAAATTCTAGACATATGCGCTTCTGTCTGTTGAACGAAGGCAATCATCTTTGAAAATGTCTGAAGAAGCTCTTCCTCTACAAAGAGCTCGCGCTGTTGGACGAGTAGCTCCGAGAATCGATTGAGTTCCTTCCCTGATACACGACGCTCCTTGAAAATAGTGATGATCTGATCCAGGTTGTTAATCATGAATACGTTCCGTTTGATATTTGTTGCGTGTACGTCTGCTAGCCTCTTTAACAGAAGTATCATTTCTTCCAACATGACATCTAGATCGTTCATGAGCATATCACCAGCGCTTCCACGATGCGATGAGGAATCATTCTGGTTGACTCTTGGAGTTGCAAGGCCTTCAATATTACTTTCCCCCGGATTCTTACGACCACGGTTCAAGATCAATAAAATTGAGCAAGTGAACTCAGCGTAGCGGCGGCTTACAAGGTGTGGATGGATGTCTCCGCCTCCCACCTTTTTGGCATTGGCTCCTCGAATGCTACGAACGTGCGCGTCCATCACCATTTTCAGACGAGGCCAAAATAAATTAGCTACTCTATCGAGAAAGGGTTCCATAACTTTGTCAATGCGCCTCGCTTTCACAGTACGTTTGAATGAGTGCGTCAATTTGATCATGAGGAGAATGGCAATGGCATCATGACAATTGAAAAGATAGTTCTCCAACTGCTCCAACACCAATGAGAGAGTCTTTCCAAAAATAGCTTCCCAGCAATCGTTTTGACCATATTCCTTGAAAAATTGACGTGCAAAAATATACTCATTAGTGGCTGCGTCAATGAGGTGAGAAATTATGGATCGGAAGATCATTTCGTATGAGTACTTTTCTCCATTCATAGATGCTAAATGTGCATTGATAGGGGGGAGAGAAGAAGCAGCAGCATCTTCGTCCCCTCCCGACTCAGATATTGTGCCGTCTAAAACCTTCGCTCGGTCCCCGAGAACAAATGCGTCCCCCCTCTTTCGCATATTCACCTTGGTTGAGAAGGCATCACGCAATGCTCCCTCCTCTACTGCTATTAGATCGACCCGAGTTGCCAATCGCATATCCAATGTGAGAAGTTGTTTGTGATATGTCCGGAATAGAGTATGCAATGTCTTTGACATGCTTTCGACATACACATCCCTGATCTCGATGTGAATAGTTGGAGATGACACAAGCAGGAAATCAACGAGGTATTCATATTTGAGTAGGGCATGTGTCTGGATCATTCTGATATGTGTTTTGGGTCTTCGTAGTTGTTTCATCACATTTAAAAAGTAAGATCGTGTGCGTTCCACTGCTTTCAGCCTCAATTTGGATAGATGCTCTATCATTTCCTTGCCCGCAGCTGTTTGTGAAGGAGGAATACCAGAACTTAACACAAAGCCCGGGTCAGAAGATGCCGGGTCATCTATGGCTTGTTCTGTAAGCTGCACATAGGCAAATTTTTCTTCCAGGTCTTTGACGCACTCTAAAAACAACTCGTCCACCTCCCCTCGGCAAATACACTCAGCCAAATTAGGTGGGACAACTATCCTCTCCAAAAATAGTCTTAGACCCTCTTCGGCATCACGACGATTATCAACTTGAACCGCAAGGCTTCGGCTTTGGTCTTGGAGTTGACGGATATCGCCGCTCAATCCTGATAAATCTGCTTGAAATCCCAGCAGCATTTCTTGCAGCCCAGCCAAGATGGAATCACAAACGTCCATCTCTTCGCGCAAGATGCGAATATCAGGGGCCGCTTGACGATGCAACGCAATACATTCTCGCTCCAGCGTTGCCAATTCCGAATTAATTGTCGAAGAGTATGACGCCAAGTCCAGTGAACCATCCGCTAAAGCACTGCGGAGGGATGGGTCAGAAAGAAAAACAGCAAGATCGGCTGAGAGTGTTTCAGCTGCTTGTTCACCAGATTCTTTGCTGGTTTTCAGAAGGGATAGCGAAGCGCGTTGTTTGGGAACATTAGTCCCTGTTGATACTGTGGTAGTGGGCGTCATTTGCTTTGATTATGGTCAGTAATAATACAATTAGTTCACCATCTTCTATTGCAGGAGTATTGTACGATACAGAGAGAAGACAGAGAGACCCCACAAAATTGCGGGAACAGGATTATTTAACCAACAACAACATGAAGGATGACAGAAGAACTCTTCTGCTCATTGTCTCTCTAGAGAGTTGCGTCAATAACAGAAACATGTGGTCCATTATCGTTGGTTATTACGCTAGTGACGAAGTAAATTGTTACGCCACATGCAATCGATCTACCCCTGTATCAGTGGCGCTACAGCCTCGTAGGTGACCTGATGAGCTCCGATTTGGGACGGCCGCCAGCACCACAGGCGGGCCCGCTGCTGGTCCATGATGGTTGGTTACGTAGCATTGTTAGTCTGACTGGTAGGTGACCTGTTCATCATTTTTGTTAATAGGGATACCAAGTAACGATCATTTTTTAGGCCGGTTTTTCCTTGTTGCGATAATGTAGGAAAGGGATTTTCCTAACTCATGCAAAGAGCACACATAATTTTTCACTGTAAAACGTTTCTTCAGCTATTTTGTTCTTATAGCAACGATTTCTTTCTCTTTTTCTTCTTCGGCTTCGTTGCTGGGACAACATCAATGTTTTCAAACTTCAGCTCCACCTTTTCTTCAACCATATCATCTACATCAACAAAGTTGCCTTTTGAAAATATATTGTTCTCTTTTCGTTGTTGATGATCTTCTTCTCTAGCCTTAGCAGCAGCCTCTGCTGCAGCCTGTCGCTCTTGGTATCTCTTCTCTTCTGCGATTCTCTCTTCTTCCTCTTTCCATAGATCTGGTTCAGGGTCATTTGCAATTGGTCTCCCAGAGCCAATTACTGAACTGTGGACCAAACCAAACTTGGAGCCGCAGTCAATTAGGATGGGTGGCACAGGACGTCTCTCATCGTTATCCCACGCTACCATCATGACACCATCGTGACATTTTCCACGCTCTGCAAGAAGCTGGTCAGAATGTTTCTTCAACAAATGTTTGCGCAAGAACGCTTTATCCTTGAACAATTTGCGGCAAAAATGAAACGAGCATCGAGCGCGACCGTCTTCGTCCATGATTTCATGATTCTGCATCCATTGTTCGCGAATGTTTTGCTCGGATGTTTCTATGTCCCTTGCAGCCATATCAGTTTCCTCGTCTACAACGCACCCTGGACCACGCTCCTCCACGATCTTGGCACTCTCGAGAGCCTTCGCAATAATGTCATTGAGCCTTGTGACTAACATATCCCTTCCAGCACTACTTCCCACGGCAGTGTCTCCCCTCTCTGGTTCACCATCATCCCCGTCTTCTTCCATAACGGCGGTACCGTTTTCATCGGCAGTTTTACGAAGGATTTCATCTGCATTTCTCAATCGAAGATGAATGGTACCAGAAGGATGGGAGTCGGAAAGAACATCGCCCACATCAGTCGCTGAAGTGCATCCATTGTAAAATGAGAAGAGATGGACTCTGCGAAGATAAGCAATTGCTATGTCAAGAATATCCTCGTCATCAGCGGATGCCAATTCATTGCCAGGAAACAAAAGTAGCATAAGATCAGATAGTCGATTTCCAGCTTCAATACCACGAGCTTCATCTAGAGCTCGAGAGATTGTATTGGCGTCTTCCTTATCCCCAGAAATTCTTTCTCGACTCGAAACGGCCGCAGATAATACTGATACAGGTTGAGATGATGAGATAAGTGCCGTCGAAATAAATACCTTGCAACGCTTCGATGGAAGTCTTGAGTCATCCTCCTTCTTCTTCTTTGGTGGAGCCCCTCCCTTCCCATCAGCATCCAGCTCACGTCTACCATAGATATCAGTGCAATCCACTTCTAAATCAAGAAAACGAGGTCGACGATCCTTGTGCCGATCCTCCCGACGATGATGCCGACTAGCATCTTCGTTTGCTTTTTGAAGATTGTCAATCATGTCCTCTTTGGCAGCCGTAGAGGGAAATACAGCATACGCTTCACGATGGTACGGAATACGAGAAGACGAGCGTGACGACGATACAGTCGGAACAAAGACAGAACTACTCCACACGGTAGACGGGGGTTTGATCTTGCAATACCCAGTCAAACTTGCCAAAAGTTGATCATCCGACACCTGTGACGGCACATCCATAATCTTGATGCATGCATCCGATTTGACAAATGAGTGCAAATGACCCTTCGCATGATGTTCAATCTTATTGCGATCCTCCTCCGGCAAAACGAGGTGCTGGCTCGAAGAAGGACCATCCATATCGTAATTATTATATTCCCTTCTGTAATTAATTGCAGAGGTGGGTTTGTTCCCAACCCCCAGCCGACAGCTACCAACAAAGTTGCATCTTGGAGGCCCCAAATAATCTGGACAATCTGGATCCTTCTTCGGGATAACCCCCGACTGCATATCTTCCAATGATTGCAATATCTCCTTTCGCAATTCGGCCGCCTCTTCATTGGCACGGGTGCGCTCCTTTTTCGCCTGGCGGTACGTTTCAAGTGGAGATAAACGCCTTCGAAACCATGGTTCATCAATATGTTTATTGAAGAATTCTCTGACGTAATCTAGGCAGTACTTTGAATTGTATTCCTCGTATGCTTCCACCTCGGCCTCTTGGCTTTCAAAGAGAGGAGGAGGTTGTGGTGTTGTTTCTTCTGTTGAGGGCACGCCTTCTTCCGCATTGTTGTCTCCCTCTGCAGCGGCGCCATTGCTGTCATTTGAATTAATTTCCTTAGACGCGTCATTTTTATCAGCTTCATCGTGATCATTATTGTCGTTTGACATTTCAACATCCTCCTTCTTTTCCTTATCACCGTTTTCTGCCACCTCATCTGTTGCAATGTCCTTCTTAGCCTGCTCTTCCAGCTCCTTCTTCCAAATAAACTGACAAAGCAAGGGCTGTTCGACATACCTCAGGGATGGGTCAGCCCTTTCTCCACGAAATCCTCCCCCCCGCCCCGAAGAAGAATGTTTGTTGTTATGGTAATGATGGCCATCTTCGTCATGTCCATAACTTCGACTGCGATGTCTCCTTCCCCCGCCACCGCCTCGCCTGTCATGGTGTCCTCTCGAGTGATGATGTCTAGAAGAGGGGCGATGATGATGATTATCTTCATGATCTCCCACTGAATGACTTCTACTGCGTTTTCTACCGCCGCCGCGTCGATGGTCATCGCCGCCATTAGAAGAAGCGGTTCGATCAAACGATCGGGAACGACCCCTTCGTCGACTCTCAAAGTTGGTATCATCGTTGGGTTGTGTCATGGCGGCCGCACGGCCTTCGCCCATATCATGGTCGGCGAATGAGGAGACACCGCCTGCTCCTGCTGGTACCTCGCGGCCGAATTCATCTATCGGCATGATGATTGGATTGTTCGATACTCTTTAGTCGGCCAACTAACGCCCTATGCTACAGGTTGATACATACACAAATAATAGTTTAGTTGCCGACTGCTGACTTCATTGCGCAGGTTGAGTTGGACAGAGACGGCTTTTGACGGACGAAGACAGACAAAAACGAGCAAAACAGCCAAGCCAGTGAAAGAACAAAAACTTTAGTCAGAATGCAGACAAAATCTACTATGCCTATGCTCTGCCAGACTCTGCAATTCAAGAAGAAGCAAGTGAAGGACTTCCAGTAGCCTGCACAACTATAACAACATGACAATCGTAGCTTCGAAAGACTCACGCAACGCCGACTGGGCGTCCAGCTCATTCGGACGCAAAATGCTCGAAAAAATGGGATGGAAAGGAGACGGGGTTGGTCTCGGCAAAAATCAGCAGGGGACCTCGACACATTTACGTGCAGTCAAACGAGCAGAGTCGCTGGGGATTGGGGCTGAAACGGATGCCTTTGGAGAGAGTGGGTGGCAGCAAACGAATGCGGCTTTTCATGGTGTATTGGCCAATTTGAAGAAAGAGCACAGTAATAACAATAGCAATAGTAGTGATGATCCTGATGACAAAGAAGCACGCAAAAAACGAAAGAAGGAGGAGAAGAAACGTAAAAAGAAGGAGGAAAAACGACGAGCCAAGGCTGCTGCCAATGGTAGTGCAAGCAATGATGGTGTCAGTGGAGTCAGGCTGGCACAAAACAAGGTACAAGCTGGGCACGCACGTAAAATGAGAGAAGCAAAAGATATTAAAAACAAGAGTGCTGCTGATATGGCAGCCATCTTTGGTGTCAAGGCAGACTTTTACAAACAACCAAAAGAATGGGTGTCTACAACAACAACAACATCATCATCTACGGCAGAAGTTACAGACTCATCAACAGAAGTGAAAAATGCAGATAAGGAACGGAAAAAGTCAAAGAAGAGTAGTAATGAGAAGAAGAAAAGGAAACACTCATCCGATGACGAAGACACAAAAGAAAAGAAGAAGAAATCGAAAAAGTAGAGTAATTTTAGGCTATGACATATTGTACCAATACTAACATGCCACCATGGGGTATTCACTTAATTCTTACAAGTCATCCTTCCCGAGAATCTTCCACATGGTAATAGGGTAGACGATGCTCCCAAAAAACCTTTCTTTTTCTCAACTCGCAATATACCACCAGGGATGACACTCATTCCCGTGGTAGGGGACGACGACTTTTCATCCATCATGATCAACTTTCCAGGCTCGTCACCATATCCCACACTGATATCACCATACACAAAGCCTTCAGGTATGCTGTAAGTGCTTGACGTCTTTGACGTGGCTGGCTCATTCTGAGACCAGAACACATTTTGGATTGTGCCAGTCGTAGTTACAGTCCTTCGATATCCCCTTATTGGGATACCAATACGGATAGTTTTACCATCGTCACTTAGTTTCCACTGTCCAGGAATATCGGTCGAGCAAACCTCATCGACTTGACATTCTTCAGAATCATCATCAGTAGCAGAACCACAAATCGCAACTGATCCATCTTCCAACAATTGAATTTGTATCTTAGCCGTAGGTTCTTTTGGCAGCGAGACTCCCAAACCCAATTGTCTATCACGAACTGACACATTGGATTTGCTTCCGTAGAGATCGTTCGAAGGATCGCGGTCCGGAACACCAGTAAGATAGAGCCCTAGCTCCCAAGTAGTGTCGCTAAGAACTTGAGTATTAAGCGGAGCACCTTTGGCCGTCTTGACCAAAGCTGGAGAAGCAACCGACTGCTGCTGTCGACGTTGTTGCTCCTGCTGTTGTTGTTGCGATTCAATCCATCGCTTCTGAACTTCAGTTTGCTCAGGTTGCTGTAATGATACTGCAAAATTTTCATTCATGGTATCTTCTGGTCCTTCGATTGAACCCTTGACACCGTCTCTGGAGAGACTTTCGTCATTTGAAAATGCATCTTTGAATATGTTGTCGAGAAATCCCATTCGCAAGGAACTACTTCTTTGCTTCGATATCGATCGAGCAGATATCCTCGACACATGTAGCTGCTGAAAACCATTGACCACCACCGCCAAGGAGAAGGCCACCAGAAAAAGTTGCAATCTGCGGTTGCTGCACGACATGGTTGTTCATAGATACGGTTCAAGAAGAGTTGTTGTGTTGCATGCATCAAGCCTGCTGCTTTGCTCTTTGCTCGGCGTCGGTCCGGCGAAGAGGAAGAGGCGTGTTTGTGTTTGCAAGTTGCAAGCGGATGCATTGTGGGATCGGAATATCAACACGTCACCATGATGTCACAAAAAGCTTATTAGATGACGGTATGAAAGCTGTCAATCTTTCTCCCAACTTGTGCTTCGTGCTACGTGCTATCTCTCGCTCTATCTAATAAGTACCATAGAGCATAAAGCATTGTTAAATTATGATAGCTTTATCTCGCTCATAGCCATCTGTATGCTCCTCTCCAGAACAAAGGTAGCAATGACTCTGAGGAAAGATAGGCAAGCATATCTACAATGAGAAGTGGCGGCACCTTGGTCGGGAGAACGAGGAGGAGATTTTCTTTCAATGAAAAGATTCTTGGTCTAGCTATCCTTCTGATCACAGCTGTGCCTTTCATTCTACATCAACACATTGTTCGCAATGAGGTGCATCATCATCCTTATCATCTTCCTCCACAAACCTCCACGGTAGTCAGCAGGAATTTTGGGTCAGCCAAGAGTGGTGGTGGCCACGTGCGTTACTCAATCAACGGAGAATACACATATGATGGGGATCTTCCCTCTGATATCGGAGATACTGGTCGCACACTTCTGTTAACTGCATTGCAGAAACGGCCAATATGGGACAAGGAGCTTGTTCCCAATTTGGAAAAAGAAAGATGCAATAGATATTTTGTCTACCAAAACTATACTCGGAACACAACAACATATAAAGGGAGAAAACGAAGGAGAATTTTCATGGGATCTCTTATTGCCGATGATAGTTGGCACACACTTGCGGCTATCGCATTGGAAACATATGGCATTTATACTGCTGTGGCATTTGTTGAAAGCAATCGCACTCAAACAGGTGTCCCGCGCAAATCACGATTTGTCAAGGGCACTCTTGATCACAAATTACTTGTGGAGAGCAATCTGTTTGGGCCGGAGACGGAGGTAGTTGTTGAGCACTTTAGTCACGAAGAAAAGGTGGAGGGCTTGGGCATCATCCGAGAGCATATGCAACGTGATAGGATCCTTAAATTATGGAAAAAGGCAGGAATGACCCCAGATGATGTAGGCATACTGACCGACGCTGATGAAACAGTTTCACGAGACTTCCTACGGGCAGTCCAATCTTGTGATTTACCTCAGTTTGACGCCGTAACAGAGAATTGTGATACTCCCAAAGTAGCAGTAGCATCTATGGTATTCGAGGGAAGTCCTGAATGTATGACTGTGACGAGGAAGTGGATGCATCCTGATATCATATTGGGAAAATGTATTGAAGGAATTGGTGATGACTCCTTCAAGTTGGCTGATGATGAGAGACACCGACCCTTCGCATGGAGGAAACCAAAGTTTACAAAGAAAGAAAACTACACTGGCTGGTCCAAAGATAAAACAACGTACCCTTTATGGAATGCAGCTGACTTTCGAAGAGATCAAGGAGGCATGAAATTCATCTTTGAGGATGTCAGCTATCTACGCTTCAGAATGGGCCACACTGGATTTCATTTTCACAACTTTTTTGACACCACGCAACAACTGAGAAATAAATACAGAACGTATGGACATCCTGTGCCGGGAGCTGATAACATGACAATTAGCGAGATACATCCCGATTTGGACCTTTTCGTGGATTGTGTTTTGAACCGCAATGTGTCATCTAACAAGCACAAAACCCTCACAACAAGGTTGGAGGAATTTGAGGGTCGTATCCCTATTGCTTACACAATTGACGGGTACTCCTTGGCGAGACACAAGGAAATGGGCAACATTTTGCTGGAAGATGAACTTGGACATGACCAATCCTGGCATGATATCCCGTCTCGCCCGTAGGCAAGACCTTGGATGAAAAGGGTAAGTGATAAAGCAGTCTTCGAAAGGAGTTTGTATTTATCTTTATAGCATATGTAAAAATTGGTATTCAAAGACTCTTGATCATGACCAAGGCCCTGTTTGAACGAGTCAATCAACATTGTGTTCTCCTGCAATACAACAGCTATTTAGAGAGCGGCAGAAGAAACCATGAGATGGATGGCCTGGTCTCATGAATGGACGCGGCAAATTTTATCGAAAATGCGGATATTGATGTGTTTTGTCATGAAATAGCACTTGAGGATTGAAATGCACACGGCGTTAGAAGAGGTCTAACCCCTCCACGCTGTATTGGCAAAAATGATACCGTCGTACCTAATTGATAGTGTAGGCATGAAATTTAGTTCAACAATGACGTGCAAAAAGTTACGCAAGTCAAATACACACTTGTTTTCACGTACCTGTCAGGATTGTTCTGAAGGCCAATCTTCTTGGCCGAACTCTCCCAATACCTCACCTTCCCACGAGAAGTGTCAACCGTCTTGTAATGATCATACTTCTCCTTCACGCTTTCAGGGACCATAGGACAAGTCTTGAAATGGATTCTTTGCCAGGCACATACCTCTCGGTAAATGTTCGTGAGACGCAGAGGGAAGAACGCTGCCTTGGATGCAGGTTTTTGTCGACAGTCGGCACAGTGGACACAGCGGAAACCCACTCGGCCAGGGTAGTGCCTTTGGGTGGAAGAAGTTTCAGTGTTGGTAGACGTAGCTGCAGCAATGCTAGCCGTGGCAGAAGCAAATGATTCCCTACGAGCAGCGGCAGCTCTAGTAGTGGGAAGTCTTGCGGGTACATTCGTCTTACGTTTCTTGGTAGCACGGTAATCTTCATCATCATCCTCATCGTCATCCTCACTATCGGAGTCTGAGATTTGAGGCACAACAAAGATTTCTAGCAACTCCTTCCTCACGTACTGATGAAGTTTGTTAACTTCATCTACGTCATCATCAATGGCGAGACGGTCAGGATGGACGAGTGAGTTTGAGAGGACGTGATCATCAGACGTAGGAGAATCCTCCACCACGTCAAGACTCCTCAACAATGCTCCCTCTTGGTTATCATGAAAACGTTCATTATTTTCCAATGTCATCATTTTCATTGCCACATCGACGACGGTGCCATGTCTCCGAGGGAGGCATCCCGCGCCGAGAGTCTTCAGGAAGCAGAGTGCTTGTGCCGCCTCTATCACACTGTTCTCGTCACTATGATCGGCCGTTGGATGACAGACCGGTACCAAAGACGCCGCCGACGGGGCGTAGGAGGGACGGCCGGAGCTGCCTCCAGATGACAGCGGTGTGAATGTCGACGTAGACAGAGGAGTTGGATAGTAGTATCCATAGCAAGGAAAAGTAGTAGCGCTTCCAGTGGCAGGTTGAACCGCAGATGACGCCGCCAAGGCTGCTCTTTCAATAGAGACGTTATTGCCATTGTGCAACTGCTCAAATTCTTCGCCAGTGGGTGTGACGACGGCATAGACAGAGTTCGCAGCGGCCGCCGCCTCGGCAGCAGCAGTAGCAGACATAGCCGACGGATGTGGCATGGACCAGTTGTTGAACTCCATCTTCTTATTTCGCCGCAATGGTTGACGGACACTGCTTCCTGCGTTCTGCGTTGTGGGTTCAAAAAGTGAAACTAGATAAGTGTGACGTAGACTGCAGGTTCGGTTCGAGGTGTGTCAAAGTTGCCAGGTTGAGTGCCGATGCAGATGAGAATTCTTGGTGACGTGAAAATTAAGTTGCGATTTATGACGTCACGTCGTCAAATTATTTTTGACGTCGAGCCTCCTCGCTCGCAACTCGCAACTTCTTCTTACTTACTTACTTATGGGTACTTTCTACCTCTACTTATGTATCCCATTCTCGCAAGAGCTGAAAAAAGGAACGACAATGTACTCCGATTCGCTCAACGCATGCTATGAACATCATGATGTGCGCCGAGAGTTGATTGAGGGAACTTGACGATTTACGCCCCACTCGTTGATTAACAGTACAGCTGCTCTTCTTCGGCTTGCTTTTGTAGCTCGCCAGCGATCTCATACAAGCCGCAAACAAGGCAAGGGAAAGACTCACTTTTATTCAAAGGATTATAAACGAAAACAAATAATCATGTCAGAAGCAACTCGCAACTCGTCAACGTCACCCCCTCAGGCTCCATCAATGACCACCGAAAGTTTTCAAAAGTATTACGGTCGAGGATCTGCTGCCGGTGCTAATGGTGGTGGTTATCCAAACCCTCCCCACCACGGGGCGGAACAGCACCATCCACCGATGGACAATTATCAACACCCTCACTTTGCCCCACCGCCGAACGAACCTCCGTCACGTGGTGCTCCGCATCGTGGTTATGCACATGCTCCTTCGTCGTCGTGGTATTATAATCAACAGGTACCACCGCCACCTCCTCCTTCGCAACAGCAGTTTCCCAGCCCTCAGAATCACCACGACGCTTCTTCGTCAAAAAGGCGTCATGCCCCATTGCTTCAACAATCACCTCCGATGGTAACACCCAAAGAAAGCAACGATTCCGACTCTGTACAGCAACCTGCTGCTGCGTCAAAGAAAAAATCTACAAGGTCATCTGCGAAACAACAACAATCACGCAAAAATAGTAATGAACCTATTACCAACACCGACACGTCGTCTGCCAAAGAATCGGCTGCAGCTGTGGAAGAAGAAATTCAAGTGGACCCAATGAAGCAAGATTTTTATTTTTATGCAAAGGATCGTTTCGATACTGTCAAGGCTCAATGTGAGGAAGAGTGCAAACAATCGTCATCGCAGGCCGGCAATAAGGAGAATGAACTATATCGTCTTACAACTCTCATGAATGCACGACTCATCCAAGATTGGGAATCTGGACCTGCATCCCTTCGTGAGCAATACATGAAGATGGAGGATGATGATCGTCAACGATTTATGAGTGAGGAGGAAGTGGCGAGTAGGCATTGCGCTACGCTTACTGCAAGGAAGAGGAGTCCGAAACAACAGAATGTCCCAGGAAAGGCTCCCACCAATGCAAAGAAAAGTGATGGTGCGGATGAAATGGCTACAGAGTCAAAGAGAGTCAGGGTTTAATTGTGTTTCATTGGGGATACCTATATGTTAATTGTGGGGGCAACAATGTATTATCGTTTCCGTACATTATTTCACATATTATCGAAGAGAATCAAGTAGATATTACATATAATATTATGTGTTACAAGAACTGTTCTTCTCTATATGTGCCAGTGAGTGGCGTAAAGAATAGGAGAATCAATCATATCCAAGCTTCTTCGAAGTTAGAGTTATACCGGAAATCTGAGGGGCCTCAGT